>CAJQZJ010034265.1:2628780-2681800 GCA_907164525.1 Lophiomys imhausi
CTTCTTCTTCTTCTTCTTCTTCTTCTTCTTCTTCTTCTTCTTCTTCTTCTTCTTCTTCTTCCCCCTCCTCCTCCCCCTCCTCCTCCTTCCCCCCTCCTTCCCTCCTCCCTCTCCTCCTCTTCTTCTTCTTTGGTTTTTTGAGACAGGGTTTCTCTGTATAACAAAGTCCTGGCTATTCTGGACTCACTTTGTAGAACAGGCTGGCTTTGAACTCAGACATCTGCCTGCCTCTGTCTCCTGAGAACTGGGGTTAAAAGTGTGCGCCACAACACCCGGCCTGAAGAGATACAGTTCTATCACAAGAAGGAAGGCACTGTGGCAGGACTGAGAGACAGCTGGTCTTGTTGAGTCTCCCAGTCAGAATCAGAGAGCAAACAGGAAGTGGGGGATAGGCTACAAAAATGGCCCACTTCCTCCAGTGAGACTCCAACTCTTAAAGCAGTGGTCTCAATCTGTGAGTCGCAACCCATTGGGGGGGCTACATATCAGATATTTACATTACAATTCATAACAATAACAACATTACAGATATGAAGTAGCAATGAAAATAATTTTATGGTTGAGGGTCACCACAATGTGAAGAACTGTATTAAAGGGTCGCAACATTAGGAAGGTTGGGATCTGCTGTCCTAACAGTTCCACAGTTTTCCCAGACAGTGCCACCAGCTGGAGAGCAAGGGTACTAACACATGAACCTGTGGGGCATTTCACATTCAAACCGTCGACATTGGAGTTTCCTTGTCAGTAATATGGTGTTACTATCTCTAGTTACCTGACACTCAGCACATAGTCCACATGCGGGAAAGATTAATTGATTTCTTCCTTAGTAACCCTTTAAAAATGTTATTCTTTTGAGACTTCACTCACACATACTTTGGTCAAGTTCCTTCCTGTTTCCCCCGTATCTTGCTTCCCCTTCCCACTGAACCCCCTCTTCCCATGAAGTCCCCCTTCCTATTTTCAGGAATTTGTTTGTTTTTGTCTCCCCGCATTTTGTTAGGCTTACCTGCAAGAACAACATGGAGTTATTTACCTGAACATCAGCAAGCCTGAGTTTTAGGGCTCTGAGGACTGCCCCTCACCTGTGACCATTAGCTGTCCATAAGTCCTCCGGAGAGCTGGCTGCCTATGAGCCTCTCCTGCGTCACGATGGAATGTGGATGGGCTCAGTCTTGTGCAGGGAGCCACAGCTGCTGGGTGCCCAGGTGCAACAGCCACACACGGGCTGAATGGTAATGGGGCAGGGTTTGAGTCCCAGGCAGGGCTGCACTGGCACAGGACCAGCTCCACCAGGGGCCAGTGTGGAGCTCTTGCTCCCTCTGCCTGTAATTCACCTCCTCCCAGAATATGTGAAGAAAACACCGAGTTGTTGTCACGTTCCTTGGATAGAGTCTGCTACTTGTTATTTGAAGGGCTAGGGAGCCATCGAGCTTTTTGGAGATTAATTTTTGATTTATTGGTAGTAACAATGATTTATACTGATGCACCCCCAGGGCAAAGAAGAGGCCGTAAATATTTTAAATGCGGTTAGCTGGTGACAAGAAACATTGCTGGTTGGGGAGCAGGGCAGATAGGAATTTCAAATGCCTTCCCTAAATTACTTAAAGGTAGACTGTGAGCACTTGCTAGCTTGTTTAAGATCAAGGCTGGAGTGTGTGTGGGGGGGTGTGAGATACATATTAAATTGTCTAGTTAATTCACACAAAGTCTGTTTTCTCTACTGAATCCATGGGCTCTCCCCAGGATGGGACAGGGCTGGATTTCTCAGCCTGTTCTCAGATTTCTGGTAGGTTGGCTGCAGTTGGGGATGAGGAAAAAGAGCCAGCCACTGGGGTCCTCTGACCCAAGGAGTTCAGGATCAAGGACAAGGCAGGATGTGGGGAGCCCTCTGGACTAAGAAACTGACCCAGTTTCCCCACCTGTTAAATGAGGAGGTCATCCTTGAAGGGACTCAGGCCAGCTCGGGCGTGGAGAGCATAGCTCAGACAAGCCTTGTCCTTCTCCCCATTCCCTCTGCCTTTGAAAAAACCATTAGGTCACATTCCTAAAGCTAGCCACCAAGGTCTATCCCTTTATTTGGTCACTTCCTCCTCCTGAGGCTGACCACCAAGGTCCAGCTATCAAAGTACTGAAGTCCAGCCATCAAAAGCCCCCTTTGGCTCACCTAAATAATATGCCCAATTAAAATTAAACACCACATCCTAACACGGGGCTTCCTCTGTACCTTTATAAACCGCCATTTTCCTCTGTGCCATGTCTGTCTCCTCTCTACCCAGAGGCAGTCCTTTCTACTATCCTCCTCAAATACCCCTTACCTCTCTCCCTTGTCCCTTTTTCTCCCCTCTTTTTTGTTCCCTTCCCCTTCTCCCTCATCCTCTACCTTCTGTCTTTGTCTCTTGTCCCCTGCCCTCTGTCCTCCTGGGGGAAATAAATTTCCTTTGTGCTGAGAACTTGGTCTGAGAACTTGGTCTTGGGGCTCCTGAGCTGGCACTTTTCCTTCCAATCCTTACTGCTGCAGTGTGGTAGAGACTGAAGACTGAGGTGATCAGATAATAACTCAACATAGTTGAAGGGTCTCTGTCTCCTGCACCAGCCTCTGTCTCATCTTGTTCCATGCTGAGAAGAGACAATACGCCAGTTTCTCTGGCCTTCTCTCCCCCTGGTTCTGACGCCAGCCCTGATATTTGGGAAGAGATGGTGATGCCATCCTTCATGATGAGAGGGCCATGAAAGAGCACTGCACCCCAGCTCACTTGGGGAACCACACACAAGCCAGTAGTGCACTGTGGGTGATGGCATGTGTCTGCTCATGTAGCCTGAATCCCTTCTCTCAGGGCTGGAACCAGGCCAAGGAGAGTCGGGCACTTAGGGGATGCTCCCAAAATTTAAGAATCGAGATAAAAAATGTTCTAATGAAGTATTTTCAAAAACCAAAAAGAAGGAGTTGGAGAGATGGCTCAGTCTATCAAGTGCTCCCTGTGAATGCATGAGGGCCTGAATTTGGGTCCCTAGCACCCTTGTAAAAGCCAGGTGTGAGAAGTGGCAAGATGGCTGTGTAGTTAGGAGCACGGTACCGGTGCGTATGTCAGGCAGGTCACAGCCACCTGCAACTCCAGCTCCTGAGGACCTGACACCCTCATTTGGCCTCCCTGGGCACCAGCACACATGGCAGACACTCACACAGATACACACACATGCATATAAATAAAAATAAATCTTAAAACAAACAAAAACCAGGCGTGTCAACACATATCTGCTACCCAGCACCGGGGAGGTGGAGATAAAGAATCGCTGGAGCTGACTGGCAAGCCAGCCTTGCACCAACTTCACACGAAAAAAGTAAGCTCGATAAACAACTGAAGGGGGTGTCTCAGTGTCAAGCTCTGGCCTCTGTATGGTTTTGCACAGGTGAGCAGACCTGCACACATATACAGCCGCACATGCATGCACACACACACAGACAGGCACACACACGACAGGCACACAGGCACACACACACACACACACACACACACACACCCCTACCTGTGTGTGTTCAATCCTTGGATACCAGTTCTTAAAATAATTCTAAATATGGCCTGAGAATTGTAATCAGACCTTCCCAAGAAAGATTCAAGGCTAGACACCAAATTCATGTAGTCACAGTAAAAGTGTTAATTCCAGTCGCACACCGCATGTGCTACATGTGCTACAAACCAAGGGCAAGACACCATCAGAGAGCAGGTGCAGGTATCGGTGCAACTGAGCCCCAAGGGCTAAGGCTCCCTGCAGCACTGTTGCTGCCCTTGTGTCCTTTTCTAAGTTGGATGCCAAGGAGTCTAGAGAGTTAAGTCTGTGGCTCATCTTTAGCAAGCACAGAATGCTGTATCTCACACAATTAGCACATGGGCTTCCATTTAAAATTCTTGCTCTTCTTTTCCCTTTGTTTTGTTTCCCTTGTTTTAATTTAAGCTGTCTTAAATACATTTGAGGACAAGGCAGGGAATGAGTATGTCCCTCTGGTCCATATAACAAACAGCTTCCCATTGTGAGACTTCCCTATATAGTTCCTGCCAGCCGATGCCTGAGAGTGGCTGTATTTTTGTGTGCTAATTACACCACTGATGGGGTTTAAAGTCGAGGGTTCTAATGAGTTCTCAAGAAGCAAAGGCACTGGGTATAAAAGGCAAGACTGGGCTCAGGTATCTGCCTTGGAGAGAGGTGATACATGGTTAGGTAGATGATTATTCTGTAAATTAGTGTGCACGGAGAGGTCCTCTCATCTGTCACAGGCAAGCGGGAAACCTAGGAGAAAGTCTGGTGTGGTCTGGTAGCCTAACAGCCAGGGAGCCAATGGTGTGGACTCCAGTGTGCAGGGCTGAGAATCAGGAATACCCAGGCAGAAGATGAGGGATGATGAATGATGACCTGTGGTCCATCGACAGGACTGGCAGTTTATAAACAACAGGTTGTTTGGAAGATGGGAAGTCTAGATACACGGTGTTGGCATCTAACAAGGGCGGGAGAACATGTGTGAGACAGGGAAGAAAGCTGGGGTCATACTCAGTCATACCCTTCTATCAGGGTCTGCTGCCACCATAACTGACTCCAAAATGATGCATCGACCCTATGCTGGGGTCAGAGCCCCCTGACCTAATCAGCTCTTCAAGAGATCTTGCACCCCAATAGGCTCTATATTGATAGGTACCTTTCCACCTGGATTTCGGAGGGAATGTCCCAGATCAGCTGTCAGGCAGGCATTGAATTCAACCTTCCTCCACACCTTGGCTGTATTCAGGCCCTCCTCTACAGAATGACACTCCCTCACACGAGGGCCATCTGCTGTACTCTCCACCACCAGGGTGTTAACCTCTTCTGGAAATTTCCTTGGAGAGACTTAGAGATTATGTTTAACTATATTGTCTAACCATGCCTTGGTCTAGTCAAGCTAACACAGCTTCCCTCTGATCTGCTCTGTCTTTACAAATAGACCCTTTCCAGATTTTCTTCAAAATCCCCGCATTTGAGTATGTTGCGTGTTTACAGGTCTCAGACCACACTCACTCCTTTGTTTCTTCATCAACTGTTCGCTGAGCACCTACTACTATGGGCTTAGACACTGTTCTGGGTGTTTGAGCTACATTGGTAAATGAAGCAAGCGTCCCTGACCACTGTCCTCTTTGTCATCTGGCCGGCGCTATGGCGCTTGTGCGCCTCTTATTTCTGGTTGGTCAGAAAAACGGTGTGGCTGCCTGTAGTGTCTGTATGGGTATCTTGACGTACCCAGTTAGACCCACCGGTACCGGCTGGCCAACCAAGCATCCTCTTAGGCAAGCATATGCACGCAGATCTCTAGATATGTCTCAGGCAGAGCCTTCCTGCCTCAAGTGAGTGTGCCCACGCTTTGTGCTACATCCTGCGTTCCCAGACTCCCAGTGCATTTTGGGCTCTGATGACTCACTCTTCCAAGGCTGGACCTAGTGATCACATTAAAAAAAAAAAAAAGACTTATTTATTTTTATTTTTGTGTATATTGTTGTGAGTTATCCTCCAGAGAAGACTTCTCAGACATGAGTTCAAGCCAATAGAAAGTCTTTATTATCCACTGGGGACTTCACTGGGTGTTTGAGCCTTTCTCAGGGTGGGCTTTTAAGCACAAAAACTACATCGTGGGTTGACACACCTCAGTCAGCAAGAACAGTTAGCCGGAAGTGGAACGACAGAAGCCAAAAAACAAGGTTAGTGCATTTACAGACTTTCCCAGAACTATGGACTTTGGCGGATTAGGTCTTTGTTATCATTGTGGCAGGTGTTGCTGCCTACGTCCTGGGTTCCAAGGCCTGATGGTACTTCCATCATGGAACCAGTTGTGCTAAGGTTTGGGGACCTACATGTATGCCTGTGCACCACATGAGTACAATGCTCATGAAGGCCAGAAGAGGGCAATGAGCTCCCTGGAACTGGAGTTACAGATGGTTGTTAGCAGGCATGTGGGTGCTGGGATCAAATCCAGGTCCCCTGGAAGAGCAGCCTGTGCTCTGAAGCTCCGAGCAATCTCTCCAGCCCTCTAGTGACCACAGTTAAGACAGCTGGCAGACATGGAAGGGTGAGCACACAGCTGGGCTACCTGCAGCTAGCAGTGACCCTGCGGGCAGTGACCAAGCCAGCATTAGCTGATTCTACCTGGGCATAGCGCGGTGTGCCTGGTACCTGTGCACAGACCACTTTCTCACCTCAAAACTGCTCAGGGAGGTGTGGGACCACGAGTTTGAGGCTGGCTTAGGCTATATAGCAAGACCTTGTCAAGAGGTTGGGGGGGGGGGCTGAGAATGCCAGGTACAGGTAGGACACTTAGAAGAGCAACCCGGGGTGGGGGGGCTATTACATAGTATATGGCCTTTGCTCTGGGGCTCAGCCCACTGCTGCAGAGCCCTGCAGATGAGCCTCCGGTGCCCAGCCAGGGTGTCAGATCTTGTGAAGCTCCTTCCTGCACACACAGGTTACAGTGCCCACCCCCCATACCATCTTCAAAGCACTCAGGTATCCGGGATGAGAAGCAGGCCTTGAATCCTTGTCAACGTCTCTGTGATGTGTGGAGTTCACAGGGCAGGCAGCTTGTCAGGGGAAGAGCACAAATTCGGGAGCCACTCATCTCTGGCTGCAGATGCACGCATGAGTAAATCCTGTGTGGGATGGGGACAAGGTTGCTACCAGCTCTTATGGTGGCAGCTGACAGTTGACTTTTCCTGCTTTGTGTGTGAAGCTATGTATGGACACACTCTCTTGGAGCTGGGCACATAGGCTTGAATCCTAGGCCTTCGTGTTAGATGACTGTAAGCCGTGTTGTTGTTTCTAGCCCCCAGAATCACAGAACTGGGCTTTGGGGATGGGCTCCTACAGCTGCAGATCTCCCCTTCCCACCTGTCCAGAACTCCTGCTTTATGTGGTTCAGGTGCTGACCACCCAGCTGCTGGACCAGCTAGAACTGAAGCTGAGTGACCACATCCTGGAGTCCTGACAGTACACAGGGTGCTGAACCCCTGCCTCTCAATGCCTGAGATCTGGCCACCTCTGTCCCTCAGCAGCCCTACCCAAAGATCAGGCACACACTCAACACACAACAGGGCATAAATATTTATGACATGCAACTAATGCAGTGGCTTACTGGATTCCTGGAGCTTCAGGCGGGCGCTCTTTGCATAAGAAATATTTTACATGAGGAGGGGGTCCTGGCCAGGAGAGCAGTGAATGGAAGCAGAGATGGGGGGGGGCTCTTAGCTTCTTAGAGTGTTCTGGAAGCCCGCCCTTCACTGCGGCAGCTGAGTGCTTCCATTTTCAGGGAGGTTTGGCTGGCAGATGCCACCATGCACCCTGACAATCATCAGCCTTTGAAGCATGCTCTTCAGAAGCCCTACCCCAGCCCTCCCGGATGCACACCAGTCAGAGGATGGAAAGAATTCCTGAGCTGCTCACCCACCTACCCATCTGGAAGCTGAGTCCTTGGGAGGCGGGTAGAACACCCTCCTGTTCTCGTCGCCACAAGCTTCTAGACCTGAAGCTAAGGGTGACTGCCTCTGTCCCTCTCCAAAGTCCACCATAGAGTGATTCAACCACGTTCCCGGCAAGAAATGCAAACATCAAGTCAAAGAGGGTGTTCACCCCTGTAACACTACCCCCAGGATGCCATCCCTGGCTAAACTGTGAAGTCACATAGTAAGACGCGGTCTCAAAAAAGAAGCATAAAAAGGAAAGAGAATGCAAGTATCTCAGACTTCCAACAATATAACAAATGTTCACACACATCTGAGTCAATTCCTTTCCTTATGGTCAGTCAGTATCCTTACTGGGGCTGTCTACTAACACCCTTTGACATGACTTTTCATAGGTTCTGAGGGAGGGGATGAGGAATAGTGAGCACAGCCATGAGACAGGAGGTTTTTTTCAGAGTTATCAAGTCTGGGTCTGGAGTGGAATGCTCCTGCCCTGTGGAGGGCTCCTGCCCTGTGGAGTGCTCCTGCCCTGTGGAGTGCTCCTGCCCTGTGGAGTGTTCCTGCCCTGTGGAGTGCTCCTGCCCTGTGGAGTGCTCCTGCCCTATGGAGTGCTCCTGCCCTGGCAGCATCAGCAATGACCAAACCTGACCTGGCCTTTGAGGACCATGCCCAATCCAGAGTAGAAGGGAAAATACTCCGTTAGTGAAAGGAGGGCCTTTCAGCTGACCTCCCACACAGCAGGATTTAGCCACCTGAGAACTCCCCCTCCAACCTTTCCAGCACTGGCTCCTAGCCACTTCTATTCCCAGCTCCATCTAAACCCACACATCTGTTCCTCCAGGATCTCACCTCTTTCTATTTGCTCCTTTGGCCAAACCTGTCTTCTTTCCCCTAAACTTAGCTCCTGTACTGAAGAGGTGAGGAAGAAAGCAGTAGGGGTGTAGGTAAGGGTGGCAAGCATGGAGCTAGTCCTTCACCCCCCAGGGCCCCATGACCAGCAGAAATCTCCCTTTCTTTCTCTTAACACCTGGCCAGCTCCTTGTCACTGTGCTAACAACACTGTATTGATTTTGTTCACGTGACTGTTTTTCCCCCAAAGACCATAAACTCCTTGAGAGCAGAATCTATACTTTGTTTGTATTATTGAACTCGAGTACCCACCAGTGTCCAATACAGAACAGGTACTTCATAAGTACTTGCTGAAAGCTCCTCCAGGCTTATAAATTCACAAAAGCAAACGTAAGCCCCGGTTGTTCCCTCAGCAAGGCCAGAGTGGGACTGGAGAGGAAAGACTTGCTACCAGCCTACAGGGCTTTCCAGAGGGTAGCTGCTGCCCTGACTCCAAGCACACAATACAAGGTCAGCTGCCTGCCACCCTTCCCGTTGGTGAGTCATTTCCACTGCAGGAGAGGACCCCTGTCCTTGCAATGGAGAAAGTTAAGTCACCCGGAAGGAATGCGGTACAAGCAGACTGGGATTGTCTAATAAGACAATGCCATATCCCTGCTCCATGTTGATGGTATCTATCACCCCAGAAGAGGGGCATTGCTGTGGGGTGCCAACCTTGCTTTAACCATGAAGGGGAGTGTACAGATATGAGTGAACTCCAGCCCCTACCTCCTGGGGCCACCAGTGCCGCTGAAGACAGTGCCCAGCAGTGTTCTGCTAAGCGGCTCAGTCGGGTGTGATTACAGGCTGCACTAGTGGCATGACTGTGGGTGTCCCAGGGGTTGGGGTGAGAGGGGTGACTCATGGCCAGAGGCCGGTGGCATCCTATGTGACGTAAAGAAGAATGGCCATTTGCTAATGGCGGGTGTAGAGAAGCCACGGAGGCAAACCACGGCAAGTTCCAGATCCCGAGTGCTGCACGGTGAACAAGGCCTCCGGAGGGAAGGTCAACTCCATGGGCTGAAGGGAAGGAGGCAGAGGCTGGGATGTGCCTTGAAGTTGAGAAAGCATTTAATTATTAGGACAAGAAGAATGAACACAACAGCATGCACCCCAAAACACTCCATTCTGAGTACCTGGCTGGCTGTGCTTAGTGGTAACTGGAGTCCTTTCTCTCTGAAAATAAAAAATTTAAAGTTGAGCTCAGTGAATAGGTGCTCGTCATGCAAACGTGGAGACCAGAGTTCACATTCTAGAACCTACGTTGAGGCATGATGCCATTCTGCACTGCTAGTGCTCGGGAGATACAGACAGGGATCCCACTCTAGCTGGCTGGCTAGACTAGCCAGAATTGGCGCTCCAGGTTCAGTGAGAGACACTGAATCAATAAGCAAGGTCCAGAGGACCACGGGAGGCCTCCCACCATCAACTGTGGGCCTCCATACACACACACGCACACGCTGTACACATGCACCCACACATATGTGTCCCCTTACACATGCATACACCCATACAACACATACATATACATGCAAAATGATTTAATTTAAAGTTAATGCAGCTGGGTTTAAAGGACTCACCTTAAGAAAGACATCAACCTTTGGCCCACAGTTCTCTTTTCAGCTCCAACTGGTAACTGTCTTCTTCTCATTCCAGAGATTCATAAGAATCAAAAGTAAGTTTGTATGTTCACACAAATGGCAACATACTACAGACACTGCTCTGGATACTGCTTTTATTTTTTTTCCCAATTAAAATATACAAATAAGTGACCGTTCCCTTTCAGTCTTATACTGGTTAATTTCAACTGCCAACACCCTGGGGTGTTGGGGAGGTAGCTCAAGTGCTGCCTGCGGAAACAGGAGGACCTGAGTTTGAATCTCCAAGACCCATGCAAAGCTGGGTGCAGTGTGGCGTGCCTATGATCCCAGCGCTCTTATGAAGAGATGAGAGGCAGAGACAAGAGAAGCCTCAGAAGCTCGCCGGGGTGTGGCCCAGTGAGCCTGGCAGACATAGAAGGGAAGCAACAAGGTAGAAGGCAAGAACCGCGTACTAAACAAAGAGGAGGAAAGGGTGTGCTGAAGGGATGACTCAGCACTTCAGAGCATTTGCTGCTCATGCAGAGGACCTGGAGGGTTCTGGATCCAGGACCCACATCAGGCAACTCACAACCACCTGTATCTCCAGCTCCAGGGGATCTGACACCCACTTTTGTTTTCCAAAGGCAGCAGGCATACATGCACACACACACACATATACATAAAATGAAACTTAAATAAAAAGATCCTTTTATTTATTTATTTATTTATTTATTCAATCATTCATTGAGCAGCATTTCACTATGTATCCCTCAAACTCCTGATGCCTCTTCCTGGCCATTCACACTACATTCGGGTGAGAACACTGGCCGCATTCTCCCTGTGTCCCAAGAATGCAAGAGAGGATGAGTTCAAACTAGAGGGATTTTGGAGGAGGAGATTTCAAGACAGCATAATATACAGGCTGTGCATTTACCCAGTTTACAACAGGGGGAAAAGCAGAAATTAGAACAGAAAAAAAAAGGGTGCAGTTTGGTAGAGAATGGACTGTGGACCCCGTTAAAGCTGCAGATCAAGGGTGGAGTGAGTGTTGTTAGGTTTAAAAGGTGATATGTGTGTGTGTGACTATTGTCCAGTTGACAGAAGGTGGGCTTCTGAGGGTTCACCTTCATTGTCAGCTTGTCCTGATTTGGTACCATCTAGGAGACTCACCTCTGGTGTGTCTGTGAGGGTCTTTCCAGAGGAGTGTGACTGAGAAAGGAAGACCCTGAACCTTCCTGTGGGCCAGGAGTCCAGACTAAACGAAATATAAGAAAGCAATGAGTATACATGAGCCCTACCATGAAACAGTGAGCCAAGGAGGACTACTTCCCCTTAGTCCCTTCTTGTCACGTATTTAGTAGTGAGCAAAGTATCTAATGCAAGTCCCTATAGACTTGTCTTTTTTTTTAATGGTTTCATAGTATTTGATCAATTTATTTGTGCTTTTGTGACAAATTAATTTAACCACATCATTTTTAAATTATTGTAATTAGTGTTGAAATAAAATTCTTAAATAGCCATCTGTGTACACAAGCAAATTTATAAGAATAGCCTTGTTCAGGCAGGTATCCTCAATGATGCTCTGTGGAACTGTCTTTGCATGAGAGCACCTGGCTCCTCCTCAACAGGACTCAGCTTAACCTTTGCCATCCTAATGACAGCGCTGTGTCAGCACTGCGCAAACCTGCATTCTGTGTGAGTCGAGGTTCTTTCCAGATGTTTAGAGTCCTTTTCCTTCCCTTTCCTATGGATTATGGTCTTTGTCTGCCCTATTTATTTACTGGTATTTTCTTAATGATTTGCAGGAAATGCTTACTCATTAAAGTAACTTCTGTCTATATTGTTGCATATATTTTCCAGTCTGTCATTTGTGTTTTTATTCTATGCATTTTCATGTTTGTTCATGTGGGTGTGAGTGTGTCTGTGTAAGTATTGGGGCAGGTGTGTGTGTCTGTGTGTGTGTGTGTGTGTGTGTGTGTGTGTGTGTGTGTGAGTGCAGCTGCCAGATGAGAGCATCATGCTTCCTCTTCTACAATTCTGTCTAGTCCTTTGAGGCAGGGTCTCTCTCTGAAACTGGGGCTCATTTTTTTTCTGAGAGTGGCTGGAAACCAGCAATCCATAGAGATCCTCCTATCTCTGCCCTGCATAGATCTGAGATTCCAGGCAAACTCTGAACATCCAGCTTGTTATATGTGGATCTGAACTCAGCTTTTCATGAGTGCTGGAAACAACTGTGCGGCCATCTCTTTAGCATCCAGCTTGTTATAGAGATCTGAACTCGGCTCTTCATGAGTGCTGGAAGCAACTGTGCGGCCATCTCTTTAGCTCACCTTTACTTCTTCTCTAGTAACGTTTGCCAGGTAGGAGTGTGAGGCTTTTATATACATGGTCTAAGCATGTTAATATTTTTTTATAATTACGGGTTTGCCCAGAATTCTGCAAGAATGCGTACTTCAAGATTATAAAAATATACCTGCATATTTTCTTTTGTATGGGTTCAATTTTATTTTTAATTGTTTTGTTGCACTATAACAAAGTTTGATTTTAGGAATGACTTTTTCCTTAAAAGTTTACCTGTTTCTAAAAGTCACCTCATTCTTTTTACAGTGGGAATAATATCCTGTCACGTGGATTACTATACTCTATTGACTAGCTCAGTATAGATTGCTTCTATATAATATGGCATTATGAATAGCAGTGTAAGGAGCACACATCTCAACAGCATCCGATGCAGTCTATCTCTCTCTCTCTTTTGTTTTTTTGAGACAGGGCTTCTCTGTGTAGACCAGGCTAGCTTTGAACTCACAGAGATCCTCTTGCCCCTGCCTCCTGAGTCTTGGTATTAAAGGCGTGCACCACAACACCTGGCAGTTACAGGCAGCTGTGAACTGCCATGTGGGTGCTGGGATTTGAACCTGGGTCCTGTGGAAGAGCAGCCAGTGCTTTTAACCACTGAGCCATCTCTCCAGCCCTCCAATGTTTATGAAGTCATCATTGTTTACAATTCAGATTCCAATTCAGTACATCCAGGGAAACCTGGGTTCCAGCATCTGTAACAGGTTCCCAGGATGTGCTATGATGCTGAGGACTACACAGTTCTATGTGTTTCTTCATCTCTCTATTATGGGTCCCATCACTTGGGGAGGAGGGAGCACTCAAGAGTTTTTTTTTTTTTTTTAAGGTTTATTTATTTATTTTGTATGCAGTGTTCTATCTGCATGTATCCCTACTGGCTAGAAGAGGGCACCAGATCACCAGATCTAATTATAAATGGTTGTGAGCCACCATGTGGTTGCTGGGAATTGAACTCAGGACCTCTGGAAGAGCAGTCAGTGCTCTTAACCTCTGAGCCATCTCTCCAACCCACAAATCTTGTTTTTAAAAAACACCAGTTATCCCAGTCATTCCATTTTACCAATGAAGACTCAGGAGCCAGAGGCCAGGGTGAAAACCTGCTAGCTCAGAGAGGCAGAGAAAGCACCCAGCTGACCTTCCTACTCCACTGACATCCCAGAAAGAAAAAGCACCTTTTCCTTCTCCACACAGCTTTTAAATGGCCTTCCACTCAATGTCCCTCCTTCCTGTGCTTTCTTATGTTCACTCCCTGTTCCTGGTTGCTTGCTCTACCTCTTGACCTGTGGTTGACTTCATTTAGTTTTACAGAAAGCTCTTGGGTTTAAGGTGTGTGCTAGGGCTGAGCCACACCACAAGAACCAGGTTTTTCCAGTTCACAATCTCCAGGTTCGCAATATGATCAAATGTCCTGCAACACATGAGCTATCTAGTTCTGTCTTGGAAGGGCTCCAGGGGTAAGGGTTTTTCCATTAAGTCCAGTCTATTTTGAAGCCCTGGTTCTGCCACCTGGGCACAGGCCTCATTCATGTGCCAATGTTCCTGCATTTGCTAGGCAGTCTTCATGTTTTCCCTTTCTCCCCCTGTGCCACAGATGTCCAAGTCCTGGGAGGGCAGGGAGGAACTTTTCCCTTTGAACCCAGTCTCTGGTCTAAGCTCATGCTTGCCTGGCCAGGTAAGGCCATCACGAAGTGTTCTCAGCCCTGCCTCCAGCCCCCACGCCTCTCAGACTGACAGCGTGCGGGGTGTCTGGTTGGGTGGGTGCCGGATGGGGAGAACTGAGTACAGAAAGAAGGCTCCAGCGGTGTGTTGGCAAATGTTTAGCTGGCTCTCCACAGCAGCCGCTGCGGCCCCGATGTCTAGCACTTGCTTGTTTTTGTAGTGTAAACTCTTCTTCCTGCACCACCAATTTCTAGCTGGCAGAGTCCCATCGGCCGTATGTGGTAACAGAGCAGTCCCAAGCAACAGAGGCAGTAAATGTAAAAATCCCCAGTGATGATAGATCATAGCATAATCATTAGAAAATTAGGAGTTTTAGTGCTTGCCGTATTTTTAATGTATTTAGTGGTAAATTTTTAACGAAGGCTATATTTAGCAACAAGTTTGCGAAATATAGCTATCTGTTCTCCCGAGCCCCCTTTGAGCCAGCTCCAGCTGGTTCTTTTGGGTCCCAACTTAGACTCTGTCCTCAAGGACAGACAGGCCCTGGAGGCTCCTTACCGCCTGGGCCTTTGAGACTCTCGCGGCCAGCTTCAGTGCTCTGCCACCCCCTATCGCTGACACTCGTCCTCTGCAAGCACCGGGGAGCCTCGTCTTCCGCGATGGCCTTGGGCACCCCAGCGGCGGGCGGAGCGGTCCCCTTCCGCAGCCTTTTTGTGAGGTTCTTCAACTCTATTATGCGCCTCATCCCTTGGGGAGGAGGTAGCACTCGCGCGCCATCTCGTTCTGCCTTTGGAAGACTCAGTGAGGCTTTTCCTAGTAAGTCAAGTCTGTTTCCAAGCCCCAATTTTGTGCCCTGGGCCCAGGCAGAGCAGGTCGACCCTGATCGCCGGCCAGCTACTCCCTCCGCCCCGACCGCGGCGACGGGTCCTCGGCTCGCTGCCGCTCCCGGGATTTACCTGGAGCTGTGGCGCCATCTAGCGCCTCCGCCGGGACATTGGCCCCGCCACCCGCTCTCCAGCCCCTCCCGGACCAGCTAGGTCTGACTGCAGAGCCCCAGTTTCAGGCAGCAAGGCAGCCAGTCATCTCCCGGTAGCTAGCTATCTGCCAGGCTGGCTTCCTCTCACGGAGCGGGCCAGGAGGGAAGCACAGCGCCAGACCTTCTGGGAATTTGCTTCTCACTGCAGGAGTCTGGACCACAGTTGAGAACTCAGCCACGGCGACCCTAGGGTTCCCCTCAGCCAGCAGCTTCCAAGCCCAAGACCATTTGTGAGAAATAAATACATTTACGACAGATGCAGCAGTCCAGGGCATCCTGTGAAGAGAAGGTTCGAGAAGCCATGCCTCCCCATACTGGGTATAATGCATCTGGAGACTTCTGTAATTATTCGTTTTTATGATTAGAAGAAAAAAAAAAAAACTGCCAGCCGCAACTTTAATAAAGAGAACAATTCATTCATTGATTAGTCATTACCTGTCGTTTGCAAAATATTAGACTAACCCATCCGTTCACTGAAAAGAACCAGAGGGCAAAGACAGAAGAAATGTGCTCCCCCAGCCAACCAGGTTGCTGCTGCCTATCCCTGCATTCTTCTTCCCTAGCCTCTGGCCTTTTCTGGGCTCTGCCTGGCTCCCTTTGTATGGAAGCCCAGAGGCCCCACTGGCTTTGGCCTGGAAGCTTAGACAGGCCACCTGGATGTGTGCACAGGTCCCTCAGAGCCCCAGAGACCAAGGTTCGCTTAACTTCTGTTTTCAGCATCTAGGGGGCTTGCTAGTGGGGGAGGAGAAAGGCCTGTCAGATCAGTAGGTGATATCAGCATTCTCACTCCAAGTCACAGGCCTAAAAGTAGCCTTTGGGGTGTCTGTCTGTCTATATTTTTATATTTTAGATAATGTCTCACTTTGTAGTTTGCATTGTCATCAAATGAATACTTCACCCTTGGGACTGACTTTCTTTTAAATTTTTACTTATTTATTATATATGTGTGTGTGTGTGTGTGAGAGAGACACAGAAACAGAGAGACAGAGAGAGACAGAAAGAATGTATACAATGAAGCACAGCATGCTTGTAAACATCAGAAGATAATTTTTGAGAGTGTTCTTTTCTTTTTTTTAAATATTGATTTACTTAAAAAAAGATTTTATTTATTATGTATACAGTATTCTCTCTGCCTGTATGCCTGCATGCCAGAAGAGGGCACCAGATCACATTATAGATGGTTGTGAGCCACCATGTGGTTGCTGGGAACTGAACTCAGGACCTTTGGAAGAACAGGAAGTGCTTTTAACCTCTGAGCCATCTCTCCAGCCCCATTCTTTCCTTGTTCTGGGTCCAGACTCAGATCGTCAGGTCTGTGCAGCAAGCATCCATCTTGCTGGCCTTGGAACTCACTTCTAAAGTTTAAAGATCTTAATGGATTCTTTAAAACCCAACAATTCCTGGTGCAGGATTACTAGGTGTGGTGGTTTGAATAGGTTTGGCCCCCATAGACTCATGTATTTGAATACTTGGCCCTTAGGGATTGACAATGTTAGGAGATGTGGCCTTATTGGAGTAGGTGTGGCCTTGGTGGAGGAAGTGTGGCACTGTGGGGTCAGGCTTTGAGGTCTTATATATGCTCAGGCTATGCCCAGTGTGACACACAGTCCCCTTCTGCTGCCTTTGGATCAAGATGTAGAACCCTCAGCTCCTTTTCTAGCACCATGTCTGCCTGCACACGGCCATGCTTCCCACCATGATTATGGACTAAAGCTTGAAACTGTAAGCCAGCCCTAACTAAATGCTTTCCTTTATAAGAGTTGCCTTAGTCATGGTGTCTGTTCCCAGCAATGAAACCCTAACTAAGACACTAGGCGAACAATGGCGGAAAGATACATCCACACGATTTCCCCAGAAGGTATTTTGGCATTTTTAAAAGTTAAAGTTTTAAGTTGAATGCAGCTGGGGATGTAGCTCAGTGGGTAGAGAGCTTGTTAGGGATCTGAATTCCGTCCCCAGCACTGAATGAGTTGGGTGTCATCTAGAGCTGGAGGCAGGGGGACAAAAGTTCAGGGTCATCTTCAGCTACAGCAAGTTTGAAGCAGGCCCAGCACACCCAGGACCCTGTCTCAAAACAAATAAAACAAAACAAAATAGTTTAAATACTCAAGTCAACCAGTCCAGACTTTGTATTGATAGGAATTTAATATAAGGTACTAAATATTATATATAAAGATGGCTACCATAACATTTTTATTAAAAAAATTTTTTTTGTGCATGGATGTTTTGTCTGCATGTATGTCTGTAGACCACATGTGTGCCTGATGCTCACAGAGGCCAGAAGAGGGTGTTGGGTCCCCAGGAACTGGAGTTACTGACAGTTGTGAACCTCTATGTGGGTACTGGAAATCAAACCCAGGTCCTCTGGGAGAGCAGCCAATGGTCTTACCTGTTGAGTCATCTTTCCAGCCCCCAAATTTTGTGTTTTTAATGAAAAAATATAAATAATATCAATATGGAGTTAGTTTTAATTTTCTGGTGTTACAACAACAACAAAAATGCAGTAGTATGAGGCCATTTTGTATTCCAATGTGGGGTGTATAAAGCTTACAGAGGAGCGGGTGATAAGACCAACTGTGAAGTGCCTACTTCCTAGTACTGGAGTGAATGCCATCTGCTTCCCTAAAGAAGGGAGTCATTCAGAATAACCTGGGAGCTTTTATGCCACACACTGTAACCCAACCCCACACCAGGAGCCTTTGCTGTGCCCCTCTGATGTCATTTTGGGGAGAAGAGAGAAAATACTGAAACTGCACATTTATCTGTCCAAAGACGCATGTGGGCTGTTGGTGGGACACTCACAGGAGTGGGAGCCAGAGTGCTGTTTGGGTGGTGAGATTTTCAGGTGTTTCAAAATAATATTTATAAAATGTGGTTTGCTTAACCATTCACCTGTCAAAGAGTGTCTGGGTTGTTTCAAGTGTCTGGCTATTACAAAGTTGCTACGAATACTTTTTTTTTTTTAGGTTTTTTTTGAGACAGGGTTTCTCTGTATATCCTTGACTGTCCTGGATTCACTATGTAGACCAGGCTAGCCTTGAACTTACAGAGTTCCTCTGCCTCTGCCTCCGGAGTGCTGGGATTAAAGGCATGTACCACCACGCCCGACCTTGCTGTGAATACTTGTGGAATGTTTTTGTTTGAACATAAATTTGCGTTTTCTGACATAAATGCCCATGAGTGCAGCTGACGCTTGTCTCGTGGCTTAGCGTAGAGTGTGGTCCTGGGGAAAATGCTCCATGTTTGCTTGAGACGTATGTGTGTTCCACTGAGAGAAAGTGTTTCATAGTTATCTCTTAGGTCCACTTGGTGTGCCGTGTCTCTAATGCTGTCTATTCCTGCATCCTTCTCTCTGGTTCTTTGTTCTTGTGGTTATTGAAGTCTTCAACTGTTGCTGCTAAGTTGTCTGTTTCATTTCTGTCACATTTTGCTTTGTGCATTTTAGTGCTATGTTATTAGGTACCGAGGTGTTATACTTGCTATGCATATGCTATGAGCGTGTCCATGGGTGTTATACAATTGTTATGGCTTCATGATTAATCGACATTTCAAATCCTTATAAGGCATGCCTCAAGCTGGGATGTCACTCAACAGTAGAGCACTTGTCTGGTATACATGAAGCCCTGAGTTCAACCCCTCAGCACCACACACACACACCATTTTGGGCCTCTAACATTACATATTAAAGCTATCTGCTTGTCGTGGTGGCATGCTGAAGAAGCAGAAACAGGAGGATCACACATTCGAAGCCAGCCTAGACTGTACATTTAAAGGACTAGAGCGATAGCTCAGTAGTTAAGAGCAGTTCTTGCTCTTGGAGAAGACCCAAGTCCAGTTCCAGCACCCACATCAGGAAGCTCACAACTACCTATAACAGTAGCATTCACACACACACACACACACACACACACACACACACTTAAAAATAATAAAAATAAATCTTTTAAAATGTCCACAGTGTCCAAGGCACAGAACGAGTATTGCTGCTGTTTTATCTGCCGGGCCCAGGAACTGCTTGGAAAGAAAAAGTCTGGTGTTTAGTTTTCAAGGACTGAGGAACATCTGAAGTCTTCTCAGATTCTGAGGGACAATGGTGATGAGACCCTCCTCCATCTATGCCTCACCTGCCCTGGATAGGCATGAGATGGCTGGCGAGACGTGTGGGTGGCTATGGTGCCACATGTTCACGTGGAGCTCATGTAAAATTGAAGATGTTTTTGTCCTAGGCTCTTTTGTTGGGTACCAGCCACTCCACTGCCACTCTTTACTCGATGTCCTGTCTCCACTTTAGTCTGCTTGGATTGCTGACATGAGGTGTGTTTCTTTAGATGGTGTCTGCAGCCAGGCTGTGTTCCTTGTATACGTCCTGACAGCCTTTGTCTTTGGAGCATTTAATGTCCCTACATTTAGTGTCTTACTGAGCTAGTTGGATTTCCACCTGCCATCTTACATCTTATCCTCTACGTTTCTCATGTCTACATTTTATCCCCCTCTTTTCCTTGTGTTTTTTTTTGGGGGGGTTAAATGCATCCACCTAATGTAGCTTTTAAATGTGGGAGGGCAGTACCCAAGACCAAACCCAGGCTCCGAGGCATGTGTCACACACACTCCACCACTGAGCTACACCCTCATGTCTGCATTTAGTTTCTTGATGAATCGTCGTCTAAGTTCTGAGCTGTTGGTTTAGTCTAGAGCGGCGGTTCCCAGCCTTCCTAATGCTGCCATCCTTTAATACAGTTCCCCATGTGGTGGTGACCCCCCCAACCATAAAACTGTTTCATTGCTATTTCATAACTGTAATTTTGCGGCTGCTATGAATCGTAATGTAAATATCTGATATGCAGGATCTCTGACTTGCCATCCTCCCAAGGGGTCAAGACCCACAGGTCGAGAACCCCTGCTCTAGATCATTCTGTGGACATCTTCAGTCTCTGGAGTCAGCACCAGGCCATGCCAATTCATGCCAGAGCTGGGCAGAAGCGTTGCTCCTCTCCAGCTCTGACCTCTCCTCTCCTTTCCATGGCTTATTGCTAGAGTGAGGACTTTAAAAGGAACAGGATTTCTGGACTGCATCCAGCCTCACAAATATCAGAACCTGTATCTTTCAGAGGCTCCCAGGTGATTTTGATGGCCAGCAGGTTGGAGAGCTCCCCTTTCCTAAAGCTGAGGATTTGGGACGCCAAGACGTAATGACAGCCACACTCCCAGAACTGATAAGCTGATGCCCATGTCCCAGTCTTATGTCCACTCAGTTCTCCTCCCGACATGGTGCGCTGTGCACCCTCATGTCTTCACTGTGACTTCTGTGCCACCTGCTTTGGGCTCCTTCGTGCTCCTCAGAGAAGAAAATTGGATTAGGAAAGGAAGAAAATGCTTTGAGCCCTTCTGGATATTTGAGGGGAAATTGGTTCATGATGGCCAACTGTCTTAAGCAGTGTTCTGTCACTGCAAAGAGACACCATGACCACAGCAGCTCCTATCTTTAAAAAAAAAAAAGGCCATTTAATTAGGGCTTGCTTATAGTTTCAGAGGTTTAGTCAATTATCATAACAGCAGGAAGCATGGCAGCATGCAAGCAGACATGGTGCCGGAGAAGGAGTGGAGAGTTCTACATCGGGAACTCAGGCAGCAGAAAGAGAGAGAGACTGGGTTTTTGAGACCCCCAAAGCCTACTCCTCAGTGACACACTTCCTCCAACAAGGCCACGCCTCCTAATCCATGTCAAGTAGTGCCACTCCCTAATGACCAAGCATTCAGACATATGAGCCTATGGGGGCCATTCTCATTCAAATCACCACAACTATGACCTGGGTGTCTTGTTTCATTTCTTGTAAGGAAAGGACTGCAGGACCCAAAAGGCAGGTCGTGCACTAATTCAGCTTATGCTAAGGTCTCATATATGCCAGGGATTAGGGGAGGCATTACAAGTAAGTAAAGGAGTGAGGCACACATTGAGGTGCAAGTAAAGAGCACACGAAAATATTTAGCCTGCTCAAAAACAGAGTACTTTTTGTAACTTATAAGTGGTGAAGACCAAGCTGAGCTGAGGAGTGAATAGGAGATGATCCCAGCTTCCCTGTGAAGACTCACATATTTCATTGCGGACACATATGACCCAAAGGTTTCTCGTAAGTGTTGGTACCCACATTTCCTTAAGTCCCTCTAGTCCCAGGAAGAATTTCAGAGGCTTGAGGTCCACAGCCTTGTTACGAGCAGGGCCCATAAAAAAAGCATCTGATTGGTCACTGAGATACAACACTCTATCTACAGCATTTCTTGGTGGGTCACCAGGACTGTAGTCCTTTGAGTTTTTGCTGTTGCAGAGCCCTGGACAAAACCTGGCTGGAGGACCATCCGGTGCATCGTGACATAGCCTAGGATGTGGCATGACTGACTTTGACAACGATGACTTGAATAATGGGGCTCCTCACAGGTGCCAGGTAGGCAAAGGCAACACTCCCAGCAGCTAAGGGCTATCTAGGAATGGGAAGTCCAGAGGGCCTGCAGAGTCCTAGCCAAGAGGTAGTCAGCAAGGCTCAAACCCACTGTCCCAGTGAAGGCAGCAGCTAGAACAAGTAGGCTGTTATTGCCAGAGTCTCCCAGAGAAGAGCTCAGCCTGTGGACAAGGCAGAGAAACCAGTTCCTGCCCAGGACTGAGGCAGGGCCTGACACTCAAAAATGGGGTCACCTGTTCCATAGCAAGGCCCCACTATGAACCTAGGACAGCTTGCATCCTTCCTGAGGTCTATAGGCCCTGGAGACTAGACATGGACTGGGTTTTAGGACAGATATCTCAATGGCAGAGCCTGGAGCTTTAGAACAAAGGGCCACAAGGAAGAGAAGCTCTGAATTCCTTCAGTCTAGATTACCCTGGTGACTGGGTTGGTCCTGTAAAGCTGAGGATTAACTCCCCTAAAGACAGGATTAGGTCTTGCCTAGCTCCCAGGCGATGACCTCTAACCTTTGCAACATTCAGGTTGATAAGAATGTCCTCATTTACTTCAAGGTTTTGGACCACCCCAGGTATTCTGACATTCTAGCAAGGTGATTGATACACAGTGGATCAAATGATATCAAATTGCCCTTTGGAGGGACTGGACTCCAGAGTCAGGTTTTTTTGGGCAGTTGGCCACACCTACACGTTTTGCTCCCAGCAGGAAACCCTGACACCGAGGCTTGGGGGAGGCTCTCTGGCTGACAGTGCTCTGTGTCTGTGTGTGTGGCCACATGTCACAACTAGAAGAAGGAAACTCTCTGAGAGAGGACAGCTGGAGCGTGTAATCACGTCACAAGCAGAGATGCAGATCAGTGTGCCAGAGCTTCCAGTCTCTGCTCGTCCCTGCGTTTGGGTCAGCACAGCTGATGGAGCGTCTCATCCAACCAGAGGACCCAAGTTCCGCTTGCACGATGGTTAGTTTTAATTATCAACCTCACATAGCCTTCAGTAACCAGGGAAGGGAGTCTCAGCGAGAGATTGTCTACACTGAGTTAGCCTGTGGGGAGATATTTTAGGGATTGCCTTAGTAATGTGGGGGGGGATCCATCCCAGTGTGGGTGTTACATTCCCTAGGCAGGGGTTTCTGAACTGCATATGAAAGGACAATTCGAGCAAGCAAGCAAGTGTGCACATTTGTTTCTCTCTGAAATTTTCTGTGGTTGTGAAATGAATAGATGCTTTAAGTTCCTGCTGCCTTGAAACTACTGCTACGTTGGACTGCGTCCTGGAACTGTAAGCTGAAATAAACCCTTTCTCCCCTACTTTGTTTGCCTTTTGTCACTTTTTTTTTTTGTTTTTGTTTGTCATAGAAGCAGAAATCAAACTGTGGTAACCTGTGACCATCCCCTAACCACAAACCAATTATGGTCGTAAAAACCATGATATGGTTGTAATAGTTTCTTATCAGTGACTTCATGAGATCCCAGATGAGCAATTGCTCTGAACCCACTCCACAGAGGAGCGGCACAGGGATGGTGAGAGTCTAGCAAAGTCCCATATCAGCTTTTCTACCTATACACTGAGAGCAATGTCCCACACCCTGTCTACTTCATAGCTTCTGAAGGCTGATCAAGTGCCTCACAACCAGGGGAGCGGTCTGCCAACTGTAGGGAAGGACCTCTAGAAAGAGCACAGAGTCGTCTGTCCTGAATAGCTTTGGGTAAGAAGAGTTCGGACCATTCCTGCAGCTCCACTTTCCTTAGAAGAGATTTGCTTTTACTATCGGCAAACCAAAATAACCTCAGGAAACTTTCAAAGGCGGGATGTAGGGCAGGAGACAGTGAGCTCCCTGGCCTGGTTCTGCTGGCCAGATTGCAGAGAAATGCTCCATTCTGTATATCCTCACACCAGCCCCTCTCTGTTCTCATCAAAACAAGTCCACAAGAGCCATTGATTTTGCTGTCACTGTGACCTTCACCCAGGGCCACTCCCATCCCCTTGTCCATTCCTCTAGTGACCTCTGAGTGCTACGTGCCATGGTGGAGGGTTTCTCCAGGCCCAGATGTGGAAAGGCAGATCCCTCCCAAGTGTCCTAGGACGTCAGGGAAAGGGATTCTGAATATGTAGGTGGCTTCTCCAAGATCCCAGTCAGTCTTCATCTTTTCTGCCCAAGGCACCCTCAGCATTTCCTCTTGCTCTCTACGTGGAGGGACAGAAAAGTCATTTACCAACTACTCCAGGCTGATTCCCTGCCACTGCCACCTTGCCCAGGAAAAGAAGCAAGTCTCCAAACCCTCAAAGCACACACTGTTCTCCACCGCACACGCAGTGTACCTGTGTGTACCATTTGTGGTTGAAAACAAGACACTAGAGCCTTGCCAAAGGGGGTTCAATCCTGCATCTCAGTTTGCCAGTGGGGAGAACTCAGGCAAAGCTTCTATTCTACCTCCCGTTCATGTGCTTTTATTATGGAGTGTCGTAGTGTTTCCTATGCACCAAGTACTAGAACCAGACAGGCACACAGTAAGCGCTACGCTGTTAGCTGTCCCTCACCTTTGAGACAAGGTTTCTCTGTGTAGCCCTGGCTGTCCTGGAACTCTCTCTGTAGACCAGGCTGGCCTTGAACTCAGAGATCTGCCTGCCTCTGCCTCCAGAATGCTGGGGCCAAAGGTGTGCTCCACCATGCCCAGCTAGTTGCTTTTATTTTAGTATAAAAATGTATGATTACTCATTAGTCAGATTATAAACCTCCCTCCATCTCATTCCTGTCCCCAGTGAACATGATGGCCCATAGACGCATGTCATGTCTTGACAGCGCTGACAAACCGCACACTGGAAAGGACAAAGCAGGAAAGCCTGGGCCTGCGCAGAACCTCAACCAGATTCTGTTTAACCCCCCCCCCCCGCCCATCCCTCATTCCTTGGCCTCACAGCAAAGCCCTGCCCCCAAGCTCACTTGGCCCCAGGCTTCCATCACCTTTTCTGTTGCTGCTGGACACAGGCAAGCCAGCCGTGACCTCTCCCAGCTAAGAGAAGCAGGAGAGCATATCCTGGGAAAGGAAATGTGCGAAGTGGGTTGGAGCGGAAGCTGCCATCCAAACACATGGCCTGGCCCACATGGCCACTGAGTCAGCGTACTACACAGGACAGTGGTGAGAGAAGGGCCTGGGCAGGCACCCGGGGACTCTGAGCTGTCACTGGCATCTGGAGGAGGTGCTGCTGCTGGAACCCAGGGCCGGTTCTAGAAAGGACACCATCTGGGAGAGGACAACAGCAGCCACTAAGTAGGCGAGTGTGGGTCACCAACCATGTTTGGTACTTCTGTTTCTCCTTTTCCTAAAGCATGCACCTGCCTCACCAAGAGCATTCTGGAAGAAGCGGTGACACCAGAAGCCCAAAACTGGAAGTGGCAGTCACAGGGACACACGTGCGAACAAGCGGCTGCAGGGTAAGCATGTGTGGGAGCTAGCTCTAACCAGCTTACAGAGCCAGCCACTGAACACCAGGGGCTTCAAGAAACACAGCCCTCACTAGGAATTAAAATGTAGAACCTTACAAGTGAATTAGTACATGTTTAAAAGTAGTAATGCTGGGGTATAACTCAGTGGCAGGGCATTTGCCTAGCATTCATGAAGCTTCAAGTTAGATCCCCTAAAGTATAAATAGTTTAACTCACCATTTTCTAGTTATTTTATATGCTGGCTATGACCCCAAGGTTATTCCTGTCTCTGGAGTCTGTCTGGTAGAAATGCAAACAGTAGCGTGACACAGATATCCCCACTTGACATAGAACGACATCACGGTAGGACTTTGAAACCTGGAAAATTTACACCACAGAATTTGGAAGACGATTTGGCAGAAAACAGGGCTTCTTTGCATCCAGAAAGCCATATATTAAATATTCATTGTAGACTGTTTTTCATAACACACACACACACACACACACACACACACACACACACACACATACAGCCCAGGGGTAGGGGTGGGTGAGAAGCCCTTGTTTGTTCTTGGAGTTTTAAATCTGGTCTTTGTCAGGACGGGGGAAATACTATCTGGGGTTCTTTCCTCTCTCCAGCATCCTTACCTTCTGCAGGAAGCTTCCACCTGCTCATGGTACTTGATACTCATAAAGCAGAGGTATCCAATGGCCCATGAAAAATGACTCAGAAGCTTTACCTCCTTAGCTGGTCGCTGTCATCAATTCATTAAAAAATGCTCCCTTGGCTGTAAGGAGGGGGCCCAGCTTAGCTTGGTCCCAAGGCCAGTGCCTGCCCTGCATTGCTTAGCAGACTGACACCTTTTCCCAGCTCTGGGAAGGAAGACGTAGGCTTACTGGGGCAAGATAGAACAACAGAGGATGTTATTTACAAAGCCAAAGCCATATTACTTAATAGAGAATGCTTTGGTGCTAATTACTTCTTGGAGGTCCTTTAAAGAGAAGCCTGAGGAAACAGCTTGGAGTTGTGAAAAATTACCACATACTAGGAGCACACGCCATCCCACCTGCAGAGCCAGAGCTGCTGTGGGGGTCCACGGGGAAGGAGAGGCCACCCACCTGCTCACGCCACTGAGCTCAGGTGTTCAGCTTACACACCTGAAATTCAGTATGTAAAAGAGGCACCTATTCCACCCCTGCCCCCACCGCTTACCCTCAGGGGTTCTGTGCTGCTAAATCAATGCTAAAAATGTAAACCAACTGACCAGCAGGTCGGCTTAGCTCCTGCCTCTTACTCCTAGAGCCACCCTTCCAATACTGGTAGCCAGCAGGGACGATGTGGGAGCAGACAGGGTGTTAGCAGAGGGGCCTAGGGCCACAGCTGGCTGGCCTGCAGCCTGCCACCACAAAGTGAAGGAAGGAGGTCTCTCCTTGCCCTGGCATGTAGTGTCTGGCAGAGAGCAGGAGGGATGCTGACTACTGAGGGAAGTCACAGCTACAGAAGAGGATATGGGCCCTGAGACAAGGGAATACTGAGACCAAGGTTCTGTCTGACAAGGTCTTTATCCAGGTGGTGTTGGCACGAGGCTGAAGTGCTGTGACAGGGACACATCATATTTCTGTAGTTCCTGAAACACCACAGGCAAGGTCCTCATAAAGTTTGCTATGTGTGAGCACCATGTCCGCTGCTGTGTCCAACATGCTCCGTGAACACGGACACTTTATTTGGTCGTGCTTCTGTCCCCAGTAGGTTATTTCTGTCCGTGATGTTTATTTCTTGAGGAAGTAATTCCAGCAAAGCAACGTGCGTCTCACATACTAGAGAAACAGACATAGTGATGAGGACAGTCAAATCTTTCTATTTCTTTCCTCTGGTTTGCTTCTTTATCTAGTAGATGATACCTAATCAAAATCTGTTTACTTCTGGGGGCTGGAGAGATGGCCCTCAGTGGTTAAGACACACACTGCTCTTGCAGGAGACCCAAGTTCAGTCCCCAGAACCTACACCGGCAGCTCAGCTGCCTCTGCCTCCAGCTCCAGAGCACCTAATACCTTCTTCTGAATTCTTACACTCATGTGTACACACACACACACACACTCACACACATGCAAATTAAAAAAAAAACCCTTTTATTTCATTTATAATTCATTCATTGAGGGGCATTTAAAAATAATGTAGCTTTAGAGATGCATCTCAGACTACAGGTGGTGTCTGTAGTCTTTGACTGGAAAAAGTCCCATCATCAGGCATAACGGAGAGCTTCACTCTTACGAGTTTTCCTCAAGAAGCTGTGCAGGCTGGGCACTGTAAAACTCCAAGTGATGTTTGTCATAAAGTAGTCCATTGCTTTCTGTGGTGTACTTCAGTCTGGGTTGTCCAACATAATAACCAACAGCCATATGTGGCTTTTGCGCACTTAGAGTATGGTAGCTGTGACTGGAGAACTGAGGTTTAAATTTATTTTATTTTATTTTAGTTACTGTACATTTAAGCTGTTGTCACCATTGTGGTAGCGGCTCTGATCTCATTCATGGCTCCATTCGTCATCCAGGGGCACCAATGGAGCTTCCACTGTGATGAGTGTGCTGAGCCCAGCCCTAAGGATACAGGCAGGATACAGTTCCTTGCTCCTGGAAACTCACAATCTAGACACCCAGCATGCTAAATGCCAGGAAGAGGGTGCTAAATGTGTTCCCTTTTGCTGCAGCAAGAAGAGGGTGGGGCTGGCAGGGCTAGAGACTTAGAGATGCTTGGGCTGTGTCTTAAAATAGGATGATGGCATAAAGATAAAGTGGGCAAGAGATTCCAGAGGCTCTGTTGGTTTTCAACCACTTGCTTTTGACGCAATCGGTATGCCTTTGTGGTTGGCTGTGTGAAGCCTACCAGCATGGTTGAATGTCAGTCAACTTCAGCAGGAGAACCTCTCTCTGTCCTTTGAGCCAGAGCCCTGCTCTGGAACCCAGGTTGACCTCGAACCAGCCATCTTCCTGCTTCAGCCTCTCTAGACCCCGTGCTAGGTTTGCAGGCTGGCCACATGCCCTGGCAAAGGAAAAACTCCTTCAATATGGGTTAACCCCAGGATTCTCAGCTAAGGAGAGACCTTGCTCAGCCTCTGTCCAGGGTCAGATATGTGAGGCAACTTGCCATGACAGCCATGCTCCAAAGCCCCCTACCCACCCTGCTCTGGTTGCTGACACAGACCACTGGGTACGGCCCAAGGACTCCAGAAGTAACCCCATGGTCACTCTGCGGGCCTAAGAGGTATCACTCAGGAACAAAGAGCAAACAATGCAGGGGCCTTCAGGTCAGTCCTCTGCCTCACCTCCCCAGTGGCAGCTCCCTCAAGCCACCGGGGCCTCTTCCCTCATTAGTGATTGGGTAAAACGATTTCCACCTTGCTGTCTTCTGAGGATTAAGTGACAAAGGACTTGGTGTGTGAAAGGCTTCAACAAAGACTGGGTTCCTCTTGGTCCCCTTGTAACTCTGACCTAGTCTCCCATTCTGGAGGCTTCCTCTTGTTCCTATCCTTGTCCCAATTTGCTCCTACTTTTTCACCAGGAAGAGAAAATGCTCTATATGCTGTAACTGGATTTTCTTTTGAGGAGATCAGCGTCGTGGTGTTTGAGAAGGGGCTTGCTGCTTCCCCCCTGCCCCCCCCCCGTGCATTATCACAGTGTCAAGTCACTGCCTGCCTATGGCCACACTCAGTGTCTCTGAATTTACACACCTCCGTAGTTTGTACCCATGATTGTGCAGACCAAGTTTATTTTTTAAAAAAGATTTATTTGTGTTATTTTAAACCATGGCAGCATGTGTGTGTGTGTGTGTGTGTGTGTGGTGTGAGTATGATGTGAGTGTGTGAGAATGTATGTGGTGTGTGTGTGTGTGTGTGATTGTGTATATGTTTGGGTGTGTTTGTGTGGGTGTGTGTATATGTGAGTCTGTGTGTTTGTGTGTATATGTGTGTGTGTGGGTGTGTGCTGAGTATGTATGTGTGTGTTTGTGTTTGAATGTATTTGAGTGTGTGTGTGTTTGTGTGTATGTATGTGTGTTTGAGTGTGTGTATGTGTTGAGTGTATATGTGTGTGTCTGTGTTTGAATGGATTTGAGTGTGTGTGTGTGTGTGTGTGTGTGTGTGTGTGTGCATGCATCAAGTCTCCACAGACGTCAGTGGAGTCAGATGCCTTGGGTTGGAGTTATAGGTGGTTGTGAGACTCCCAGAGGTCCTGGGAACTGAATGCTTGTCCTCTGCAAGAGCAGTAAGTGCTCTTAATTTCTGAGCCACCTCTCAGCCAATGGCAGGGACAGCAGGGACAGATAGAGTCTCAGTGATCCCACCAACCTGTTCTCCCAAAGGCCATACCAAGTTAATTCTCCATCAATAATGGGCAAATCTGCCTGTGTCCCTACTCCTCCTTGGAAGTCTGTGGAAGAGGGTGTAGGCAAGAGAGAGACAATGCTCTGGAGTCTTTGGGTACCGCACTCACCTGGTGCACACTCAGGCAAAATACCATACACATAAAATAAAATAAAAAATCTTTACAAAGACGATAAAGAGAAAATAAGTAAGCTGCTCATTTTCCAGGTCTGATGTGGTGAGGGCAGGTGCCTCTAGGTGCCACAGCCACTATGCACCACTAGAAGATGCCGCTATAGGAATCCATGCAGTGAGACTCGGGGAACTGGGCCTCTTAGGATGGAAGAATCCTTTATTCCATGGACCAGCCACCACTGGACACTTTTACTAAGGGGGAGTCCAGGAGCCCTGCCTTGCACACAGACCTGAGGTATCTGAGTGTTTTTTTTAATGTTTATTTATTACTTCAAGTTATATGTCCATCACAGTCCCCTCCCTCCACCCCTCCTGGTCCTACTCTCCCACCCTCTCCCCCTTCTCCCAGAACTCATAATTCTTTTTTTGAATAATTAGGCCACAGTTATGAAAATTGTAAGGTATAACATACATTCCCAATGTCAAGTCCATACATAGTTGACAACAAATATTCACATCCTATTATCTATCTCCATGAGTTTAAAGTTCTATACCTAACTCAGTTTCCATTCTAACTTGCATTACCAACTTAATATCTGAGTGTTTTTAAGTGCCTTCCTCCAAGTCTTCTAAGAGTCCTTTAGGTGTCTGGGACCTGCCAGGGGCCAGGAGCAGCACCCACCGTTTTCGAATTCTTCCCCTCAGAGTTTTGTAGACCCTGACTCCCCTTTCTCTCTGGTCAGGTTGGCTGGCTCCTTGGCATCACCTGGCTCTGCTGGGGTAAAGTCTCATTATCAGGACTGACACGAGGGTGATGCTGAAATGTTGATTTTGAGTGGCTTCACGCTTGCATATGTAGGAGTCTTGAAGAAAATATTTGCCCAGGGTTCTGACGCTTTCAAAGTTGGCCTCCCTTCCTTCCTTCTGATGTACTCTTTACCCCCCACCCCCATCTACAGCTGTGGGTTTGGAAGCCACTAGCTGAAGAGAGCACATTTTTTACCAGGGTCTTTACTGGGCACCAACTATGTGTGGAGCATGAGGGGGGGGGGATCTCTATCCGGAGCCCATAGGCTGGGGGCGGGGCTGAGGCAGGCAGGTGGTGTCTGGGCTCAGAAGGAGTCTCAGAGGGCTGCTGCTTCGGGAGCTGTCTTTTTGGATGGAGAGCTGAACTAGAAGCTTCTTCTAAAGGCTCCTTCAAGACTAAGATTCGGATTCCCCACCTTGGACCTTCCTACTGTTTTGAGGAGGTAATTGAGCTCAGCTCTCATTAGCTGAGTGCACATTAGCTGAGATTAGCCTAACAGATTCTCCCCACCGAGGAGGAGGGATCTCAGCAAAGAGGAAGCCCACTTCGCATGCTCATACCTGCTCAGTCCCTGAAGCAGGACTAACATCTGGATGAGTGGTTCAAGGCCTTTTCCACTCTAACTCAAGTCTAGGACAGGGTCCTGAGTCTCCCCTGGGCAAAACAAGTCTTACAGTTTTAAAGCAAGACCCGCCTGCAATCCCCTCAAGTTTTTTCCCTTGTCAGCTTCGGATGTTTTTGGAGAGTCGACCATAAGCATTGCCCAGCTAGGCCCTCCAAAGCTGTGAACAAGTTCCTGCACCTAAGAACTCACAGATAAACGGGCCGTTCACAGGACAGACCTGCAACAGTTCTGGCTCCAGGTCCTGCGACAGTGAGCGTCATTCTCCTGAAGGGGCATCCAAGATCAAGAGAGAAAACAGGGTTCCTAGACTCTGGCTCTGCGAATTGCTCCTTAGCGCGCTGGCGGTGGCACCCGAACATCCTTCTGCGCGGCGGCGGTCCGGTCCCCGCTTCCCGCGCACGCAGGGAGGGGTTCGGGGACGCGCACGCAGGCCATCGGGGACGCGCCGGCCGCCCGGGGGCGCGCACGGGCTAGTCTCTGCCCTAATGCGGCGGCTGGCGGCGAGAGGCGCTGCAGGGGACGCGGGGCAAGTGGCGGCGCCGGCAGCGGACATCTGGGACTGCGTCCAGGGCTGGAGCCGGAGGTGCTGGAGGTAAGGTGAGCGCGGGCACCCGTTAGGGTAGCAGAACGGGTGTCGGAAGCCCATCCGGCGGTACCTCTTTGATTCCGCCCTCCTCAATCCATCTGCATCCCCCGACCTGCCCCCTCCCCCTTCATCCACATCCCTGTGCCTTTTTCCCTCTGCAGGGCCACCTGCCCGGAATCCACCCGATTCTGGCGGTGTCTGCCTCTCCAGCTTTCATCCCTCTCTGCCCCAGCACCCTTTCAGACTCGGTTGGTAATATCCCATATTCCATCCCTCTTCCTCGCTCTCCCCCTTTCCCCTCCGTCTCAGCCTCATCGTTTGAGTCCTGCCAGCCCCTACGCCTCTTCCTCTCTCCACACCTCTCTTTTCAGTTCCCCATTCCACCTATGCTTTCCTGCCTCATCCGTGGCCCCTCGGCTTGTCCTCCCTCATCCTTTTCTATCTCTTGGACCCGATCGCCCTGCGTAGTGCCGGTCTCCGTGAGCTCCCTTCCAGCTTATCCTCCTCCATGGTTCCCCTCTCCACACCCGGTCCCAACCCCTTCTCAGTGGCTTTCTTCTTTCCTCATGCCGCTCACTCTCTCTGGAGCAGTTCCCTTTCTCTCCTTGGCTCCTAGGTGGCCTACTACCCACTCCCTTCTCCACCTGCTCTTCCTGGTGGTGTAGATTCTATGCTGACTGGGTTTGTACTCAGCCTACCTACTCATGCATCATCCCGCTCTGCCACAGAGGCCTAGTGCTCTCTGTTGCGGATGCAAACCCCCACCCCCCAAAGCCCTTTGCTGCATGTTTGAGCCTGTCCATAGCTTGGAGAGAGAGAGAGAGAGAGAGAGAGAGAGAGAGAGAGAGAGAGAGAGATGCTAGGGTTAACAGGCCTCTGTGCGGTTCTCTCCTCTTGTGGAAGTGTTCAGGGTTGTTTCCTAGATGGGCTGGGGGAGGACATGAGGCTAGGGGAAGAGGCAGGTCTGAGGGAATAGCCCTCAGGCTCCCGAGGTAGTCCTGGGCTACAAAGGCCTGGCCAGAGAATCCTTGCTGGAGGGTCTGAGAGTTTGGGATCTTAACAAGGACCTTCCTCAGCTTCCAAGACAGCACTGTAGCATCAGGAGTGGTCATGAGTGTGACCCACGACTGGGCTGGGAGTGGTCAGAGTGCTGAATCACGGAGACTCTGATCCCCACAACATCCCACCTCCCTGAGCCAGCATCTGCTTTTGATTCCTTCCTTGATTTCTGTATGTGTATATGTGTGTGTTTATGAGTGTGTGTGTGTGTGTTGTGTGTGTGTGTGTGTGTGTGTGTGTGTGTGTGTGTGTGGTGTTGGATCAAGATGCCTCCTTTAGCTCTAGAGGAGAGGATGACAATATTCCTCTTCTTGCCTTCCTCTTTTCCTGATAGGAAGGCCCCAGTGTGTCTCCTCTAACCTTGGAACTGAGGTGAGCCCGCTGGGCCCAGATCCAATCTCCAGCAAGGCAAGGGCATGCTGTAGCCTTTGAGACCTGGGTGGGCAGGTGATGTGTGGTTTCAACAGGGCCCCAGCCTGCCAGCTTCAGATCCCATAGAACTTAAGCCTAGGTAGAAGCTGCCTAGGGAAAAGGTGCGCAGCAAGGAAGACCCTGGGGGCCAGAACCCCACCAGATGTGGCTGTGGGCTCAGACAGAGGAAAGGAGGCAGAGCTCTGTCCTCTCCCTCTGGCCAAGGATGCTGGATCAGGTGGAACTGCATGCAGGAGGAGGCAAAGGAGACAGGAGGGAGCTCCTTCCCATCCAGTATGTTCTACTTTTTGGCTTGACTAAGCTGACTCTTCATAGAGAAAAAATTTTCTGCCTGTAATCTTTGGATTAGGCTGAAGGTGTGTGTGTGTGTGTGTGTGTGTGTGTGTGTGTGTGAGAGAGAGAGAGAGAGAGAGAGGGAGAGAGAGAGAGAGAGAGAGAATATGATATTACTAAGAAAAGAGGCACGACCCAAGAAATTGTATTTGCCTTTGTAAAATATGGGCCGGCCTCCCATTTCCCTGTCTTAGAGCCTCATCTGCAAGCCAGAGGCTTAACCTAGGTGGTTAGGTATAAACTACAGATTGGCCCTGGTTGTTTGCTGAGAGGCTATTGCTTTGGAATACTGAGGGGCTGGACACACTGACTGAAATGTGGGATGTGGTAGTTCTGTATGGCCTTCAGACTGTGTTTATCCAGGGGACATGGTATTGGGAGACTGACTATCCTGGCTTTGTCACCCTTCTCCGTCCCCTCCCCATTGCCTATTGGGGGCAGGGCAGGATGCTTCTCCTGGCATCAGGGCCTCCAGCCTGCCAGCTTTTCCTGGTATCGGAGAAGCATCACCTGCAGCTGTTGTCGGGAGCTGATTGGATCAAGGCTCTGACATTGAAGTGCTTGATTGGGGCTCAGGTTAAATGGGGGTTCTGATAACAGCCTACATACTTCCCAGTTTTATGTGACGAATCTCAGCCCTTGCCCCCTTGTTTGGCATCACAAAAGCTACAGAGAGTTAAATCCAGGCACACCAACAGCAGAGCCAGCTCCCGAGAGAGCAGGGGCAGGACCTGCCAATTGTGCCTCACTGGCTGGCTCAGGTGGAGCTGCATGCAGGAGTGGTTCCCTGTGGACTGAAGCAGGCTCTGCTTACAGTGGCTGGTCCTCTCAGCGGCACACTGAGGAGGTGGATGAGATCTGGAGGTCAGGTTTTGGCTTTGTGGTGGGGCAGATCTCAGGAGGGTCTCAGAGGACAGGATCTCTCTGATCATCCGTCACAACCCGATCCTTGCTTCTGGCAACGGAATTCTCTCCCAGGCTGGTTTGGAAGCCAGAGGTACTGAGACCTCTGAAACCAATCAACAGTTGTGAGTGTGAGCATCTCCCTCTGTCTTTAGAAACAGACATCCTGCTGGGCGGTGGTGGCGCACGCCTTTAATCCCAGCACTTGGGAGGCAGAGGCAGGCGGATCTTTGTGAGTTCGAGGCCAGCCTGGTCTACAAAGCGAGTCCAGGACAGCCAGAGATATTCAGAGAAACCCTGTCTCGAAAAACCAAAAAAAAAAAAAACAAAAAAAAAAGAAACAGACATCCTTAGGAAGTCGAAAAGGAAGAGGCAGAATTGTCCTGTTGTTACTGTGTTCGGCTGGAGGGAGGCCATGGAGGGTGAGGGTAGCAGGACTGGGTTTATCTTTACTGCTGTCATTGATGTTCATTAAGCCGTGCAGTGTGCTGCCACTGAAGTGAAAGAGGAAAAGCAAAGACAGAGCCAGGTCTTTCAGAGTCCTGGAGTGATGGAGGAGGGAGACAGGTCATCAGACAAATCACACAGATAGGCAAGGATGCTGAATCCCACTGGTACCAGTCACTCTTGCCCCAGCCATCTGGAATGGTAGCTCAGAGCTGATCTTGACATTGCCTGCCTGGGAGAGGGTGGGGGCGGAGGTAAGATTCAAGGTGCTACAGGATCCCCAGCTTAAGCAGCCAGAGCGTGGTTGTTCTGTGTGTAGCTGAACCCTGGTAAGTGCTGCTGAGCTTGATGGAGACACATCCATAGGGAACTCTGGGGCAAGATGGAAGGCTATGTAGCTTTCCCAATCCCATATCTCATGAACATGTATTTTAGGGGCAAAGTATGGCCTGTAAGTGCTTGGAATGTCAGAACCACTCAGAGGAGAGGCCTGGGTATCCACAGGGAGTTCTCAGTCTGATGGAGGAAGAGTGAGTACCACATACAGTCATGCTCAGAAGTAAGGCAAGGAAACACAGTGGGCTCTAATGCATAGGGAGGGTCTTAGGGCCATAAGGAGGACAGGATCAGGCAGGAGTCATCACATATGTCCATATGGGGGAGAGGTTGAAGATGAACAGGGGAGATCCTTAAAAGTTATACACGTGAGCAGGTTACCACCAGCCTCCATAGATGCACTGGTAAAAGAGCCAGAAACCCCACTTTCATCTATGTGGGCAGCCTCTCTTGTTCCCACACACCCACTCATTTCAGTAATGTGTCCTGAATCTTTTTGAGCCCGTATCAGGATCTGTGCAAGGTGCTACGAGATGAGTTGGAAAGAAGTGAGGTCATCCCAAAATGCCACATAAGAAATGGTGTAACAAAGGTTGAAGCATTCCTGGTATTATAGGAGCATGCCTGAGGGGCCACAGTAGACAGAGAACCTCCAGTGCTGGCAAGACCCCTGCCTTGGCTAGACCGGCTTGATAACACACCTTTGAGCAGTGACTCAGGGACCAGAGAAGGCCCAGGCCTTGCCACAGGGCAGACATTGAATGCTTATGTCTTGGTTTCTGGGACATCAGGGGAGATGGCTGTCCTAAGAGCTTAAGTAGGCACTTTCACAATGTTGCTGACCCAGGGCTTCTCTCAGATCTCCCAGGCAGACTGAGAACTCTGGAGCCACTTGCTTGAGGCAAGCCAGGAAGCACAAGCAGCATAGTAGTGGAGTCTTCATTGTTGAATGCCTACTGTGTGTTAGGCACCCTACTATGTGCCTTATCTGTACCCTCTCAACTTGATTCTCATAAGAATTTGCAAAAAACCCAAGCATTTTCAGGATTCTATTTTTACAGGTAACAACAGACTCCCCAGATGTTGTTGCTGATTGAAGATCATAGAATGGGTGAGTTTGCAGAGCTAGACTTTAGATCTACATGTCTGACACTAAAGCCTGTGCCTCTCCAAGCCCTGGTAGAACAATAAAGAAATAGGAGGGGTACCTGAGTGGCTCAGATGGGGGGGGGGGGAAGCACAGAAAACACCTTGTAAGCAGCCCATACACAGAACCTTGGTGCTCAGACCCTAGACTGTCATGTTTCTCAGGGAGGTGTGATCTGTCAGACGGCTCAGGCTGAAGGGGCATCAGAGCCTTTTAGGGAGGTGACATGGTACAGTAGAAACCTCCCAGGCTTTGAAGTCACACAGGAAAACCATCAGATGGAGAAGCAAACAGTTGGCAGCTTCAAGTTCTCTGTGAAAGGAGTGGCCTACCTCACCTTCCCTGTTCCCCCTTGGCTTCCTGACACACACAGACTGGCAGGGAGGGGACATTATGGTAAAAGGCGTGCGTTGGGCCTCTGGTCCCATCACTGACACAACTTAGCTGTGTTTCTCTTTCTCTGTGAAACTGGAAGATTTCTGTGAATTCTAGTCTCTGGGATTTATGTCATTGATGATTGTCTTGCTCTCCTGACTCTCTCGAAAGAAAAGAACTGGAGCCTGGAGTGCTTGGGGGCACTGTGGGGTCATCCCCTCTACTCCTGCAACTCTCTCCTCTGAGGAGCAGCTGCCACTTCAGCTGTCTCTCTTCCTTCACCTGCTCCTCTCCTTCCTCCTTTTGGTGCACCCCTCCCCCCAGGGCCTCCCTGGCAGCCCCTCTCTCTCATCATTCTGATGCTAATTGTGTTGTTAAATTTTCTGAGATCCAGAAAGAAAGCCTCAATCTGTTCTAATGAATTTAATTAGAGAGGGGCTTGGAGGACTTCAGAGCCTCTTACAGGATCACCATAAACAAAGTTAACGAGATAAAAAGCCCTCGATCAGCTCTGGGGTTGGAAGGGAGGATTTCTCTGTCAGTCTTAGGATGATAAGTCCTGGATGCCTGGGGTCGGAGGAAGGCTGCCTGGGGCTATTGCCCTCCATGTGGTCCTTGGCGTGGTTAACACCTACCCCATCAAGCACCAATTCCTTAGTTTCCTGCTTAGTTCTGCCCTTAAATGAGGTGTGAAAGTTCCAACAGGAGCGCCTGGATTTTCTGAGACACTGTTTGGTCAGGGATACTCCATCTCCCTACAGCAACACGAAGGCTTCTTTCTAAGAACCTGGCTGTGTCTGCTGGGCTTAGATTTAAGGGACATTTGCTAATTTCAGGCAGTGAGTACTATACCGGTTATGGACTGTAGCTCTGGCCTTCATCATCGGAGAGGAAGTGCCTGCTGTGGGTCTTAGGATAGGAACACCTGAAAATTCACTGATCAGGGCTGTTAGGAGAAAAGAAGGTACCCCAAATGTGGGAATCTTTCTTCCTCTTCCCTGGTCATGTTGGGGTCTCCCTGCCTTGCCTCTCTGAGCACTTAGCATGGCTCTCTCGGGGCAGGCCTCCTGGAATGGGAAAATTATGGCTTCGTGTGGAACCATCTTTCCTAGATGCAGAGCAGACCAGCTGGGATGGACTGGCTAGGTGCTAAGTCTGGTCCTCAGATCTTGTGATTTTTCTGGGATGAGAGTGAATGGCTGGCAGACCAATTCTGAGGTCTTTCCCCTGTGGTGAGAATTCCCAATCGTTTACTGATGCCAGCTGGCTGGCTTCAGCAGCAATTTTTAAAAACCAAGTATTTGATGGAAATTTCCAGTACTGAGTTCAGTGAGTTTTAGAACTCATCTTGTCCCAAGACAGGGTAGGCAAGTCCTTCATACTTCCTGTTTTACAATTAATGTGTGTCAGAAATACTGGCCCAAAAGGCTGACGATAGATGCTCCAATGTCATAGAGAGAAATTGGGAACTGTCCAGGCAGCCAGTTGTCTGTCATTTCTTAGTTTTGGAAACTGCTGGCTCTGTACTTCCTGTATATTCAGATATATTTGTCCTTCTCAGGCTTCTGATGTGGCTGAAGATTTGATAGTTATAGTCTCACGGTTAAGTTTTAAGTTGTTTAGGAATTAAAAGGATGTTCTAGGTCTAAGAAGATGTCTTTAAGTTGGTAATGCAAGTTAGGATGGAAACTGAGTTAGGTATAGAACTTTAAACTCATTGAGATAGATAATAGAATATTATTGTCAGTTGCCAAATATGTGTGGACTGGATATTGGGAATGTATGTTATACCTTATAATTTTCATAATTGTGCCTAATTGTTCTTATTGTTTTGTATTGTATTTATTGTTACAAGAAAAAGAGCCTTTTATTGGACTAAAAGGGGGAGCTGTTGGGGGGAAAAAGATACACCTTAAATTACAAAAAAAAAAGCAGGTAGGAGGAAGAGGGTAGGAGGGTGGGATCAGGAGGAGGAGGGGGGAAGGGAACTGTGATTGAGATGTAACTTGAATAAATAAATAAATGTTGAAAAAAAAAAAAAGAACTTCCCAGAACCAGTGCTTAAACCAGAACTAGCTATATGAAAATCAAAAAACAAAACAAAAAAAACAAAAAAAACTCATCCTGTTACTAGAAGTTCTGTAAGGTTGTGAATATGTTTGTGTGTGTGCGCCCGTGTGTGCTTTCATTGCTATGTTGATTAAATTATTCCAACTAGATTCTGCTCCTAGTTTGATCTTCATTTGTGGTGGAAACGCTATTAAAAATTCCTGGCAGTAGTTTCCCTTTGTGCAAGTGGAAAGCCTTCACTCTGTACCCCACTTACTGTGTGTGGATAGAAACGGTGCACACTTTGAGAACAGGGTGTAAATAGGAGGAGGTAGTAGACCTCTCATCTTCACAGGGACCAGACAGTCAAGCCGAAATCTGAAGTTAGCATCTCCTCATTCTTGCAATGCCTTGGCTTATGAGACCGGCCAGCTTTGCTGGGAGCATCACCAACATTTCGGCTTTAGGTTATTGTCTGCCGTCTGTCTGGCTTCTCCACAGTCGGCAATGGAGTCAGTACTCTGCCATGGGCAGCCCCTTTACTCAGGTGAGGGACATTTGTGTTGCAGACATTGTTTCCAGGCCATTGTTGAACCCACGGGGTGCGGGTATCTTTCCATGTAGGTGGCGACATGTTCTTTAGGAAAATGCCTCTGAGGGTATAAGCAGTTTTCCCACACTGGAATAGGAAAGGACAGAAACCGGATCTCTTCCAGGTCGTCATCACAGACCTACTGGGACGCCTTGGGAATTCACTCAGGATTCTCCGGCTAAGTCCAGCCTGGCCTCACTGTTACATACTGCTCCTGGTCTCTGAACCATTCTTCGTAGCCCCTGCCGTGTGCATAGTGATTTCATTGGCAGCTTGCTCTGAGAGGGTGCTGGGTTCATGAGTGTCAGAGATGCCTTAGTTCAAGATCGTTGTTCTGCTGGTCAAGCATTGGAGGCTGGGAACTGTGCTAGGACTTTTGTGGCTGCACAGCTAGTCGCTGGAAAAGCTAGTTCCTCTCCATCCGGGCTCACCTGGAACCTTGAAAACTACATGTGGGCCTAGTACTTACACCCGCTAATACGTAATTAAGGCCCCAAAGCACCATGTGAACTAGGTATGCTTTGGGATGTCAGAGAAGGGAGGAAATCAGCTGCAGACTACAGTCCTCCGGGAAAGTTTTGAAGAGTGATGTGGCTGGCTTAGGTCTCTTGAGAGGCAGAGGCAGTACAGCGGCCCTTCTAGGGAAGAACGCACAGTCCTAAGGGTAGGAGGAGGCAATACTGTGGTATTTGTGATGAGCCAAACCTCAGGGCAGCGGAAGGTGCAGCTAGGATCACACTGGTGAGAAACTTCCCTTTCACCTTGAGACCTTACAGGGAGCAGTTTTTGGAGCTTCTTAGCTGAACTGACTCTTGCGTTCAAGACAGTAGGCCTGTTGTGTGAGACCTGCGCAGGACACACGCACACCTAGTGGTTTCTGAGGGACTCTTCCTTCCACAGAGGTGTTGGGAACAGTGCTGAAACTTTCTGGACCCCTAGGCGGGAGCTTGTCGCTGTCCGAAGTGCTGACACAAGGTTTTTCTTTTCTCCTCCCCTGTGAGGCCAGGTGAAAGCAAGTCGGGAATGCTTAGAATCATCCAAAGCATCCAGGAAGTGATTCTAGTTAGAACAAGGCAGGGTGACAACCTTTTGGTTGTCATCTGGCCACAGCACCCAACTCCACAACCCTTGTGATGGAAGCAAAAGGATGTGTCCCTTGAAAGACACTGTGTGTGTGTGTGTGTGTGTGTGTGTGTGTACTCGTGTGCTAGGATTACCCAAATGGGAGCCTGCAAGGTTCACTGCAGAGCCTTCATGTGAGAGAGACCCCTGAGAAAGCGTACCGCCTTGCTTCAGTTTCCACTAGAGTACCTGCCATTTTTTCAGCAGACCTGGGAAAAACTGGAGCTTCCCAAGTCCCTATGCTTGATGTAAACAGAACTTTTTCTTCTTGGGTTTTGATTTTTCGAGACAGGGTTTCTCTGTGTAGCCCTGGCTGTCCTGGACTCACTTTGTAGACCAGGCTGGCCTCGAACTCACAGAGATCTGCTGCCTCTGCCTCCCTAGTGCTGGGATTAAAGGCGTGCGCCACCACGGCCAGCTTAAACAGAACTTTTATTTCCACTTCTGCTAGAAGTACCCTGTATCTGTTCCATCCAATATAGTGGCTGTTGGTTCTGAGTGGCTGCCAAACACTTGAAAAATGGCTCATGTGACTGAAAGTTTGAAAAAAAAAACTTTCTTTGAGATAGGGTCTCATGTAGCCTAGCCTGGCTTTGAACTCATAATCCCCCCTCTGTAATTCTGGGATTACAGGTGTGCTCAAGATGTAAATTTTGGAGGTGGGTGAACTGGTTAAAGGTGAATGCCCCCAAGTCTGATGACCTGAGTTCAATCCCTGGGATCCACATGTCCTCTGACTGCCACATGTGTGCTGTGGTACATGCATTCCACAAAAATGTGTAATAAAAAAAAATTGACTTGAGTTCTGAATCAAGTCAAATTTAAGTGACCACAAGTGGGTGGCAGTCACTGTTTTAGACTTCACAGCTTTCTATATAGTCAGAATCCCTGGTTGAGGCCACCTAGCAATACTTTTTGGTCCCATGTACCTTAATCTCTTTGGCACAGAGCAAAGTGGACATTTGAATGAAGGTGAATTCGATGCTGCTGGAGAGGGCTTCATACTGGAACCAACAGAAGTCTGTGGCTAGCTTGTCTCCCTGCCCCATAACTTTTCTTGTTTTACAATAGGAGCAAGCTTACCCCTTGCCCTGTCTGCTCAGAGTGAGGGTACCTTAAATTCTGTCTGGAAGTCCAGGGCCTAGTCCAAGACTTTTCTGGAGTTTTGGATGGACAGTGGGGCAGTGTGTGGCTCTGGAAGCCTAGCCCCGGGGAAAGTGAGCTCAGATGCAGAGCTCTTGTGTCACTGTGCTGGGACCCACGAGGCAAGGTTCTGGTCTTGACCTAACCCTGATTCTAACTCTGGGTATCTTTGTTCTCATCCTGTTCATATGCTGTAGTCGTCGGCATGGCTTAGAGAGGTGGTGAGTGTGAATTTGGAAAGGCACTGTGGGGGAAAATGCTAACAAGTGCCAACCAATAGGTAAGTCAAAGGGACAAAGCAGAAACTTTTTCTGGTGGCCGTCAGATCACCTATGTCATCTATGATAAGACGTGCCTGATATCCTCTAGCCACTGGCCTTGGGCTTGTCCCTGTACGAGTGGTTTCTCAAACCAGAGTGCATGCACGCCTTTCCAGCGGACACCTTATTGTTGTCTTGTTTCTCCTACAGAAGCTCAGTGTACTTCGAGCCATCCTTAATAAATGCCTGGTCATGAGTAGCTCTTTGTTAGCCTGGAGCGAGGTTTTCAACCCCTCGAAAGAGTGCGCACCGGACTACAAGCAGTGTTTATCAAGCCTCTGCCGGGTGTGCGTGCGTCTCCATGCCGGGCACTGTGGGCAGTGACAAAGGAGGAGCTGAGGATGGTTGCTCCCAGTCTCATGGGGAACGCAAGGGCAGGCACGTGTGACAAACCACACACACAGTGATGGATAGAAACAAAGGCAGAAGTGCTAGCTCAGAGACGAAGTGGGGGCTGGAGTGGAGGATCCCGGAGGGCGGATGATGTATGTGTCTCTGACCATCTCGGAGGATTCCCTCCTTCATGAGCTTAGCTGGTACCAGCCAGCTCCATGCCTGAGTCGACAGTGCTGTCTTTATGGGTGATCAGGCAGCTTGGTCTCACTGGGGTGGGGCAAGTCAGTGCTTTTCCAAGCTCACCTCTTCCAAGCAGGGAGCTTAGAGAAGACAGTGGGCAGGGGACTGTGTGGAAGGGAGCTCCCTTTTCTTTTCACTGCTAACACGGTGGCAGGTTCCTCTTAGTCACACAAGGTCTGTTGAGAGTCTCACAGTTCTGGTATGTGGAGTTCCTGGTTGCTGGTTCAGGTGCAGCGCTGGAGGAGACAGGAGTTGTGGTCCCTAAAAGCCACCCCAGCCCCCTTCTCTAGTTACTAAGGGGTGGGCCGCCTGACCAGGAGAAGGGGGGCTGCAGCTCTCAGCCGCAGCTGGGGAGAGACTCTCTGTTGGCTGCTAGGGAGCGGTCTGCTTCCCACTGGCTCCCTCCATTGTGCTCCTCAGGCTCCACTTATACATACTTGGTATCTTGTTAGAATACAGTTTAGAACCAGCAGACCTGGATTAGGCCTGAGGGTCTGCATGCCAAACAGCATCCTGCCAAGATGTTAGAAAACAACTTCTTGAGGTGGGGGTGGGGGGGGCGGATTTTTACAAGACATCAATACTGGGACCCAACCCTCACCAAATCAAGCCCAGCTTGGTGTGTATACTGGCCCTCCAGTATAGTCCAGTATGTAGCCTACTTTGCTGGTTGGTTTTCTTCTATGTCTTGCATCTACCTCTCCGTCCCTTAACCCAGGACCCTGTAAGTGGCTCGGGCAGAGCATCCTGGGGCATGTCGCTAGGCTTGGCTCATAGGAGTTCACAGTCAACAAGAGAAGCCTGACTCAGCTGGTTACACGATGCTTAAGCTGCCACTTGGTGCCACATGCACTAGTGGCTCTGGTCTTTGCTCCTGTGGCTGTTCTGCCCTCCACCATGGTGTTAGACACGTGGGACCACAGAGTCTGGTTGTTTAGAGCAGGCTAATTCAGCTCTTGGGACAGCAGCTCACAGTGTGTTCAGGGCCAGAACCTTAGTAAAACGTCCTGTAACTGTACGTGAGTGGGTATGATTCCAGGGTACAGTGGCAGAAAAGCTACCTGACGGTCAAGGCAAGCTATTTGCCCCCCTCTGGCTTTCATTCTCTTGGGTTGAAATAATGGCTTCAGAGACCTCTCTAAATGTGCGTGTCACCTTATTGAGTAACAACCCTTGAATTAGACATTGTATCCTCATTAGAGTGAGGCATCGCATACTTGTGTCAGGGCTGGGGTGGTTCTGGGTCTTTCTCATTTGAAAGTCCACCCACCATAGCTCATCTTTTTCCCCACAGTTGTGGGCTCTGGCCTTGCTAATGTTTCTTCCTTGTCCAAGGGTCACTTGCAAGTGAGATGAGGTCTGGGGACCACAGGAAGCCCAGGTCTGGTGAGTGTGTGAGGGTCTGAGCATTGGAGTTGTCTGGTGTCATACCTTCAAACCACTGCTCTGGGTCTCAGTCTCTGAGACTATGATACCTTCCTCAAAGTGTCACCAGCTGCCCAAGGGACCCCTCTCTCCTTGACAGAACCACGGAACCTGTCTTCTATGGCTTGTTTGCCTAGTTTCACCTTTTATTCTGGTAGTAAGAGAAAATGGGACCATGAAGGGGAGAGCCCCCCCCCCGCCTCCCCTTGTCCACTTGACTTCCAGGCAGGATGTCATCAGGCTCTTTCTCCATGTGTTGCCAGTGCCTCACCCTGGGTAGGAGCTAGCAGGTTGCCCATCTCCGTATTGAGAGGAGGCCATGATGGCTGTTCTCCTGTTGCCCACCTTCAGCTGCCATGCCGATGCCCGTCTGGTGCCTGTGTCACAGAATACACCCTAAGAGAAGTTATCTTGGCCAAGGAGGAGGTCAGCACAAGGGGGCAGGAGGGCCAGTTTGCATGGTCTGTTAGAGGGAGGAGCCACTTAGCCCAGGTCCTGATTCATTTCTACCTGGGATAGTTATCTAACTTGGCTCCTTATTAGGCTAATGCCGTGTTGAGGTGAATTCAATCGCTCCACCGTTCCTCAATGAGGGCTGACTACCTGTGCTTTTCGCTCCCCTCCGGCTATTTTCTAATTTGGCTGACTTTTCTCTTGTGTATGCTGTGGAATTCTGTGCTGGGATATTGGTTTCTGTGTCAAGACCAGTATGGTGACATCTGGGACTTCCTGAAGTTTTGTGTGATTTTCAGCATGGAGGGTCATGCACTGTTCTGTTTTGGTAGCTTTTCAGCTAAAGCTCCATTTCTCTGGTGACCCCAGAGTCTTTTGTTTCTTAGAACTCTCTCTTTCCTGTCTCTGATTATATGTGGTCAACTGTCGCAGGCAGAAGTAGATTTCCTGTTAACCCATAGCTTGGCCACTGATGGTTCATTTCATGCAAGACCGTGAAGGCCAGCTTCATGGTGGAGGTTAGGTTTTGGTGCTGACGTTTTCTGCTACCAATGTTCCACACTGCCTCTGTACCACCTACCCTGAGGATTGTGGGAGCAGCATTGAATTTACTGAATGTGGGATTGGGATGAGTTTGGCTGGTGACATCCAGGGCTGCCTGGCTTCCATCTTGTTTGCTGTCAACCTTAAGGCCATCGGTGTGTTGTTGGGCTGCCCTGACATTTAGGGGTGCACATACTTGGGTGCTGGAAGTGTCTGCCATTGGTGTGGTGGAGCTGGGGCTTAAAAGCTGTGAGTACTGGGCTGGAGAGATGGATCAGTGGTTGAGAGCACTGGCTGTTGTTCCAGAGGACCTGGGTTCAATTCCCAGCACCCACATGGCAGCGCACACCTGTCTGTAACTCCAGTTCCAAATGACCCGACACCCTCACACAGACACACAATGCAGTCAAAACATCAATGTACATTGACAACAACAACAAAGCCGTGAGTACTGTGTGTTCGGGCCCTCCAAGAAAGGTTTGGAAGGTTGCTATGGGATTGCGTCAGGGTTGGAGCCAGGGCTGGCCTCATTCTGAATTCAGACAGGGACAGTCACCGCTGAACACATCCCATGGTTCTTTTGTGCTCTTGAGACCTTGAAAAACTAAAGAGGCAGCTTTTAGATGACCCCGGGAAAAGCTGTGTCTGGGGCTCTCAAGCCCTGGAACACTCTTTCTCAATTGTTTGACATCTTCTGGGGTCTCCAGATGCTAGTATTTGGGGACAGACCAAAAGGTCAGTGACATCTCAGTGGTAAGAAGACATTCTGCTTTCTGGGACTGTGGTTCTTTCATTATTAGTTTTATTACTGAAAATTTTATTGAGATAATTAATCCCCATGCACTTGTAGGGAATGACAGAGTGAAATGAATGCCCTCATTCCCCTGGGGGGGTCACATCTTGCAAAACCATCCTACACTCTCGCAGCCGGGATGTGGGCATCGGCACAGCCTCCCACACCCCGACTTCCATGGAGACGTGAAAGTTCCATGGCTTACTACTTACCCTTTTCTCTGTGTGCTTCTCAGACTGATATGGCTCTACATGATTTCTCTGCTTCTCCCCTGTTCATCTCCTCAGGTTTGCTTTCCCAAGCTCCCAGTGGGAGCTCCCTGAGTGTGTGCAGTGTGGGAGCAGGGGCTTCGGGGTCAGACTGCCTGGCCCCATTAGTGTTTTAGTCAGTAGTTGTGCTACCTTTGGCAAATGACCTCGATCTTCTCTACTTTCATCTACAAACCTGGAAGTTAACGCTGCTTACGCTGCATGGAGTTGTTAGGATTAAAGTACATAAGGCTCACAAACCCCTTACACAGTGAGAGTTAGCTGTGGCCTCCGTTTCCTCAAACTGCTTCCTGACAGTAGCTTCAGGCTCCGCCTTATAGGAGCACCGGATGGTGCTGGTCAGCAACCAAAACATCCTTGAGTCTGGGGTAGGTGTTCGGTTGTATGCCAGGCACTTTGAGAATTACAAAGGAGACAGAGAGGTAGTTTTCACTTAAAAAAAAAAAAAACTTTGTACCCTAGTTGAGGAAGCTTTCCCAGCATTCACTTAGGGTACAGATGGCTCACTATGCAAGATAATGAAATATAAATGCAAATGAGTGGTTCCTACCCAAGAACTCCGTAAGCTTAGCAGCGATTGGAAACATTTTGATTGGTGGCGTCTGGAAAGACTCAGAGGGGCATTTGAAGTGAAACCTTGAGAGGTGGAGCTCTGGCTCTGCTCCCAAAAAGGCCACAAAAGTCAAGCGCTAATTTCCTTCATGCTGGACACACTCACGGGGTCAAAGGATGGAGAGGAAGGCGGAAGGAGTGACTTTTTTTATTTTAAACAGAAGCCAAGAGAGAAGGGGGAAAATGATGTAAGGAAGTCAATCAAGAAAATGGAAGTAGAAGTGAGGTGCACATTTCAGGACATGGGTTTGGAGTCAACTTCCCACAGTAAGCCATTTCCTGTGATCTGGAGCTGTCTTCTTCCTGGGCCACACCAACTTGGTGCACTAAGCCATGGCATAATTACTGCCGAAGCCATAAAGGAAAGGCGGTGCAAGCTCAGATCTTGGCCTGTGGATGTCTGTCTGTCTGTCTAGTGTGAAGCAGGATCCGGTTCCTAAGTGGGGGATGGAGAATAATCACCCAATGACAGAGCTGTTCCAGTGAGTAATGACAGAGCTGTACCAGTGAGTAAGACCCAGAACACCATGAGACCAGCACTGTACCCTCCCAGTGCTGGCAGGTTCTCAAGGCCTGGTCTCAGCAGCCACGGGACTTGGTAGCTGAGCTTAGGAAGAGCTCATTGTTTCCTTGCCTCACTCCTGGCTGTGTGGCTGCTGGCTAGCTGACTTGTTCATTGTTGCCTTTATGGAGCTGTGAGCCATACAGTCAGCCGCAGCTGGGTGGTTGACACTTGTTCAACTTTTGCTATACAATTTTCAGTGGTACTTGTAAAAGGCCCCCCCCCGCTCTCTCTCTGTGTGTGTGTGTGTATAGAAGAGGAAGAAAGGCAGGTGTTAATCCTCCTGAAAAGATAGACTAGTCTCCAGTAGTGTGAGTTCTAGATTAGAGAACTCAGTGTAAACTGGCCACAATTACTTGGTCTGACCACCAGTATTGGGGACAAGTGTATGCTGGGGCCATGGCCTTTACCTCTCCACCCCTGGGTTTTGTCAAAGCAGAGGCAAGCAGCAGTAATAATGGTGGGACTGAAGAATGCCCACTGCAGACATTCAGAGCTTCCTGTATGTGAGGCAGCAGGCGGAGTGCCTTGCCATCCCACCCTTTGATGTATAGTCAGCGTCTCTGCTTGAGTGTCACGTGACTGAAGTGTGGGGACTTGAATGGCTTTTCCCCAGTGTCACTTGGCTAAGAAACTGCAGCCAGGGCTTGAATTCAGATCTTTGACTGAGATATTCAGATGCCCAAGAAGAATCTTCCCAGCCAGGAGGTCCACCCTAGATCCATTTCCTCCTGCTGAGTCTCAACAGAATGAAGACACAGGTCTGACCAGCCTTGTTGTATTATAAGGAGGCTACTGATAGCTCCTGAGAATGGTGACTCCTGAGCTTGGGACACTTTGGGATCAAGTTCCTCATTTTGCCTAGGAGCACAAGAAAGGGACTTGTGAAAACTGGGCAGTAACTTAAGAGCAAAGCCAGGAAGAGCCCCAGCCTGCCTAGCTCACACATGTTCCTAGGCATGTCTTGCTGTGATTTGTTTTTCAGCGCTGGAACACAGAGTGTGAGCATGTCAGTCCATACTCTACCACACTCTCCAGCCCCCCAAAGGCACTTGGTTACACATGGCCCCCTCGACAGCCCCCATCTTCTGACTTCTAGCTGTACCTCAGAATCAGTGTCCGCTGTCACCACTGCTCCAGTATGTCACATCAGCAACAGTAAACTTCACAGACTAGTGTTGTTTAAAATATAAACGCCAGGTAGGGGTGACATGTGGGGACTAGAGTGTGGGGCTGAGGGCAGGGAGATCAGCTGGCCCAGGCAAGTGTGTGCTTACATACGTCTGTATTGATGTCATGCCTGTAGCCTGCCCTTGGTTGGAATCTCCTTTTAGATCAAAGCTTACAGAGTGGGTATCCCAAGAGGGATGATGTAGCCCATTCTCTGAGTGTTTCTGATGCTGATAACAGCTTCCTCAGGACGATTTCATCCTTTTACGAGATGTGCTAGCATGAGTGCTCAGCACCTGGGAGAACTGGCATGCCATGTTCACTGTCAGGGGCATTTTCCTCTCACTGTCCAGGCTGTCAGAACTGTGCAAGAGATGCCTCTGAAGGCCGGTTTACGACTCAGGGCTTTAGCTCGCATCCAGATCACCTGTGGGGCTTGTTAGAGCACACATGTGCCCACCCCAATCTCTAAGGCTTGGAGCCCAACACAAGACTGACTTCCTGTAATGTTCCCAGGTGACGTCAATGCTGCAGATCCGGAGCTAGGACCAAGCCCAGGCCCCCAGACTCCCAGCTCTGTGTTCTGGCCCTGTGATGCTCTCTCTGGTCCTCTGCTCTAGGAAATGCCAGCAGCTGAGGGTGAGGATCTCCTTCCCTGAAACTGAAACTGTCCCAAGGCCGGGAAGTGGACCAGAGCAGTCACGGGAAAATTCTGGGGCTGGGAGCCAGATCCTGCCCCTGATGAATTCTTTCATATCTTTTGTAAGATTCATTCACTTGTCCATTTATTTATCCAGGAAATATTTGCAGCAAGTGCCTTCTATGGGAAAGAAGGTAGTCAGGCATTCTGCTTTTCCTGGCTCACCTGGTGACACTGGCTCACCCCTCATGGGGCTTTGGAGCCATTCCTTTCTTAAGGGACACCTTGAGAAGAGAGAACTCAGAGCCAGGAGGACCAATACTAATGGTTGTTAACAAGCTAAGAAACTAACCTTGTGCTGCTGACTTGCCAGGTGACTTCAGCTAGCTCACCATCTTCTTGGGGCCTCAGTTTCTTCTAGAAAGTTCAGTGAGGTAACAAATGAAGCAACAGTTAACAAGACTCCTTTCCCAGGCCGTGACTCTGGGATGGGGCTCACAAACTGCTTGTGACAGTATTATTTATTATTATTATTATATTATTTATTTTTTGGTTTTGGATTTTCTAGACAGGGTTTCTCTGTGTTCCCCTGGCTGTCCTGGACTCACTTTGCAGATCAGGCTGGCCTCTGACTCACAGAGATACGCCTGCCTCTGCCTCCCGGAATGCTAGGATTAAAGACGTGTGCCACCACACCCAGCTTTCGTGACAGTATTTTGCTTCACTTCTGCTCTTAATCAATGAATTCCTTAAAAATTATTTATTTGTTTGATGGTTTGCTTGCTTGCTTATTGTATGTGTGTGTGGGTGTTTTGCCTGCAAATATATGTCCGTGTACCATGTGCATATATGTCTGTGTACCATGTGCATACATGCCTGTGTACCATGTGCATACATGTCTGTGTACCATGTGCATACATGGTGCCTGTAGAGGCCAGAAGAAGGGATTGAATCCCCTGTAACTAGAGTTACAGACAGTTGTGAACCATCATGTGGTGATGGGAATCAAAGCTTTTCTTAGAAGAGCATCTGCTGGAGCTGTCCCTGGCACGTCCATCCCTGGGGGCATCTTACCTGCTGCACCCTGCCATGTGGAACGTCGTACAGTCAAGGAGGAGCGTGATACTAAGCCTTTCACAAACGTGTTTGGAGATGATGGTTACCACACTGTACTCATTTGGCAGCAGTTCTCATGTTAGCATCAGGATGTTCACAGGACATTAAAAGTTGGCATTTAAGTCCAAAGTGGATTTCCAGCTCCTTGAAAGTAAATACCTATATTAAAGATGTGCGTGTACATACCGCCAAAGCCGATCAGTTTTAGAAACATGTCTGAAAACTTACACAGCAGCAGATACATGAGCTTCCAGATGTTGGTATGAGGAAGCTTTGTATTACTTTTATCCTTAATATCTGATAAAACCATTAGAACGTAGTTTGATCCCTGAACCTGATATGATGTCTAAAAATGTTTTTTTTTCCTTATCTAGTTAACCTGAGACACATTGAACAGCATTTGCCTTTACTAAATAGGAGAAAGGTTGAAATTTGTTTTTATAATAATTGTTAGTAAATATCAAGTTAAAAATAATACTTCATAAAAATTTTTAAACAAGCTGACCCAAAACAGCATATTTTAAATATAAAGTAAGGAAGGTCATCCATGTATTTATATTTTTAAGTTTAGGACTGATACTTTAAATCTATAATACTCAGCCGGGCGGTGGTGGCGCACGCCTTTAATCCCAGCACTTGGGAGGTAGAGGCAGGCGGATCTTTGTGAGTTCGAGGCCAGCCTGGTCTACAAAGCGAGTCCAGGACAGCCAGAGATATTCAGAGAAACCCTGTCTCGAAAAACCAAAAAAAAAAAAAAAATCTATAATACTCAGGAAACTGAGGCAGGGAGATTGTAAGTTTAAGGTTAGCCTGGGCTACACAGTGGGACCTTATCTGGCCTGGGCTACATGGTGAGACCCTATCTCAAAGGAAACAGGGCTGGAGAGATGGCTCAGCAGTTAAGAGTGCTTGCTGCTCAGTCATGAAGATGGGTTTGACTCTTAGCACCCAGTAGAGAGACTCACAAATGCCTGTAACTCCAGCACCAAATGACTGTGGCCTCCATGTACACACACATGCACACACACACACGCACACGCACATGCACATGTACACGCATCCATACACACAGATACATGCACATACATAAATAAAAGAAGTGTTTAACAGACAAAAACCAAGCAGATACACACAAAGTTCCAGGATGATTCAAAGATGAAAAGATGAGAAACATCAGAGAATAGTCTCTGGAGTCCTCCTGGCTCAGCCATTCTGGATTCTAAGGTACTGGGGGACCTGAAAACTCTGGGAGTGCAGTGGTTTGGCCAGGGCCGGGGACACACTGTTAGCCCTCAACTATTGTCAGGAGTGAGATTGGACATGTTCCTTGAGAGCTCGTTTTTCAGAGAGCAACTTTCTCTCCAGGCTAGCAGAGAACTTTCTAGCCACTACAACAATGGCTGTTTGAGCTGAAGGAACATTAGAGATGGTGAGAACTGATAGTGCCCACCCCAGACGGAAGGTAGCATGCTGACGCTGAGGCTGTCAGCTTTGACCCTGGGATGATGGCTGATCTGTTGGCTCCAGTGTTGGAAATGCCAAAAGCTCAGACCCACGTGTAGCCCTCTCTGCCTTGAGCTCCAATTTCTCTAGTGAAATTTAGTCCTTAGATAGGTTAACCTGGGGCCTGGTCCTGGGACTCCCAGGAGTACTGGTGTGGCGCCCCCCTCCTGGACATGTGTCATCTAAGTAAGCAGGCTTGGAGGCTCACATCTATAATCCTGGCGTTATCAGGTGTGAGGTCAGCCTGGCTGACAGTGAGTTAGTTCCAAGACAACTGGGGCTACATAGAAAGCTCCTGTCTCAAAACAAAACAGCAAACTAAGAACAAACAGTAAATAAACAAAATTTAAATACTTTTGGGGGTGGCTGCAGAGACCTCTGAGAGAGGACTGGGGTCAGGTAAGGATCTAATGGTCTGGTGTGAGAATTTCCTATGGACTCGGTTTCAGGACACACCTGGGTGTCACCTGGCCTAGAGTGTCTTTAGCGCTATCACAAGTCTAGTCCCTTTGTGGCTTCCTACCTGCCTGGCTTGGTTTATTTTCATGGCCACAGTAACAGATGAGCAGATGGGATGCAGACTCAGGGAAGCCTACCCCACCCCAGATAATCTGTAGCTCACATTTGGTTTAGGAACAAATGACTTGACACAATTTTTTAAAATATACCTAGATCATCCTTCCTAATTCTCTGTGGTTAAGGCTGAAAACAAATGCTTTTATGTACTTGGAGTCCACATTGAAAGTGGCCAGCTTGGAATATGCTTAGGCTCTGAGGGAAGCTGGCTTGGGTCTGGCATTTACTGCAGATAATTGGGGATAGGTCTTAGTTTCCATAATCACATTACCTTGTGCTTTTATATGTTACTCATCAGTTTAGGCCATCCCCCACCTGCCCTCTCTCTCTGAGAGAGACAGAGATAGAGACAGAGACACAGAGGGAGGGAGGGAGAGAGAAAGTGAGGAGGGAGAGATGAGAGGCCCCATTTAGGCTGAGTGGCCTCCTGGAGTGCCAGTCTAGAACCTTCTTTCTGCACCCCTCTATTCCTAGACCTGACTCAGACTTCCTGAGTATTTTGGGGTGTCGTCATGAAGCAGCAGAAGCTCAGGATTTCTGACCTTGGACGGGACTTTGTGCCCCGCTTCTGTCTGTGGGAGATCTTTGCTGTGTGTCCTGAGCTCGGCTGTTCGCACGTGTTTCTCGGTATCATGTCAAGTTTGTGCCAGACCTCCCTATGTCCTGACAAGTCGAGAGAAGTCTCTGATGGCCTTGGCTTGCCTCCTTTGGGGAAGGGAGTCCCCATGGTATGGGTGTGAATGAGTTTCTCCACTAGGTTTCTCAGAACACTGCCTTTCTTTGGCTCCCACCATTGGGCCAGTTCTGTGTCCTCCTGCGTCTCTCCTGGCAAAGGATATCCTGCCTGTGGGAAGGAGGGGACAGAGAGGACACAAGAGTCAGCTGTGGGGTTTCTACATGCCTTTTTTTCTGTTCCTCTTTTGGGAAATTCCTGGTGAGCTTTCGGACTTGCTTCAGAAGCCTAGTCTTGCCCACTAGCCTAACCTCCACCACCAGCCTAAGCTTTGTGGCTGTCTGCCATTTTTCTGTCTTCTCTCACTCAGTCTTCTTGTTTGATCTTGAAGACTCAACAGGAACAGAATTCCTGGACCAGCTCCTGTGCTCTCTCTCTCTCTCTCTCTCTCTCTCTCTCTCTCTCTCTCTCTCTCTC
>CAJQZJ010034265.1:2681810-2771922 GCA_907164525.1 Lophiomys imhausi
CTCTCTCTCTCTCTCTCTCTCTCTCTCTCTCTCTCTCTCTCTCTCTCGTTTGCCCTCTTACTGGTCCTTGGGTGCTTACCTCTATTTTTGCCACATGGGGCTCCTTCATTTTTGACTGGCATTTAACCCAGCCAAGATAAGGAAGGGGCCAGCTCCGCTCCTGGGAGCTCGACCGATAGAGCCCCGTTAGGTCACCTCCTCCCAACCTCCTGACCCAGGAAATCCTCTAAGCCGTCCTAATTACCTGTGGCTTTCCAGCAGATGCTGCTGTGTAAGAAGGGAGGGCATCCTTGGTCAGTCAGTTCATCACTCTTGGACTAACCCTCTGGTTTCTGTGTCCTTTCACTAGGCAGCCTGTCTTTGTGGGCAAGAATCCCTCTCGAGCCCTCCTGGGTCGCCGCCCTTCCCTCAGGCAGACAGCCCAGTTCAGCACCAGTCTGAGCTGAAGTCGAGTTGGGTCTGTTTAGCTGAGGTCCTTTTCCAAGCCTGCTCAGGCAGGAGCTTGTTCAGTCCCCTGGGAAATCTTTGCTGGGTCTTCTCTGGGTTGCCAGGCGACCCACTGCTTTCAAGGATGCTGTGGTACTGAGGGTACCATGCAAGGTGTGGTTATCAGCACGTGGAACTTCAGTGATGGTGTGCTCTCCCAGTGTCATTGTACACCTCTGACACATTGTACACTGTGTCCAGTGTCCCTTACCTGCATGGAGACCCTCGTCTCAGCCTCCTAACAGTACTGCCAGGTGCTCTGACTGGGAGCCCTTAACCCGGATTCCTGGGACTCAGGCTCAGTCACCAAGTGAGGGATAGAAGGAAAAATCCATCCACACGACTCTAGCACAAAGCTCTTTCTTTTCACTGTCCGAGCTCCAACTGTAGTGCTGGTGAGTACATGAAGTCGGCATGCAAAAACTTCAGATTTGAGAGCGTTTTCAGTTAGGGGTGTCCAGCCCACCTCCCCGCCTGTATGGAGAAGCACAGGGGTGTGTGTGTGTGTGCACAAAACCCTTTTGCTGCATAGGCAAAGACAGAAGTGTGATAATGGTCTCCCACATATGCAACGCTTAACTTTAAAAACTATTAGTTTTTAAAGTTTGCCAAGGCTCGGTTCTCATGCTGTAAAACCAACAATTTCAGTCATGCCTAGTGGTGCAGGCCTGTAACCCCAGCTACAGGGAGACTGAGGGAGGAGTGTCAGAAGTTCAAGACCTGACCAGGGCAGAGTGAGCTGAGGGCCAATCTTGAGACCCTGTCTCAAAAAACCAAAACAACAAAAATCTGTGGATATAATGCAGTGGTAGAAACTCATCTCACATGCATGAGGCCCTTGGTTCGATTCTCAGTACCCTCCTCAAACATTGTCAACAAACTTAAAGTGAGCAATTAGTTGACACTCAGATTTGCTATGTTGTCAGCCTCATCTCTGTCTAGTTTCAAACTTTTATCTTACTACAGAGGATGTCTCATACCCCGTGAGCAACATCTGACCCCTGTTCTCCTCAGTCCCTGGGGGTCATTTGCGTGCTTTCTCTGCATGGATATCGGAACACACAGCTCCTGTGTCTGGCTTCGCTCAGTTTTCACTGTTACCCTGGAAGCTCATCCCTGCTACAGCGTGCCTTGGTACTTCCTCTGATGCTGAGTTACCCTGCGTGGTGTTCACACACACAGTTCCCCTCCCCATTCACCCGCTAGCTGTATGAGATGCTGCTGTGAACAGAGTCACAGTGCTTGTGTGAGTCGCACCTGGTTCTGGTTCTCGAGGGGATATCGCTGGGGGTGGGTCTGAGGGCCACGCAGCATTCCTGCAATCAGTCGGTCGTGCTGTGATCCACAGTGGCTGGGCTGCTTTATAGCCACTCTGGCGCTGTGCGGAACTCTGACCTGTCTGGCCTTACTGGCTGGTACTTGACTATTGAGTTAAGGTCCCTCCTCCATCTCTGCCCACTGGAACTGGACGGTAGGTTCTCCATCTTCCTGAAAACAAGCCCTAGCCCACCCAGCAGGGTTGCGGGCCGCGGCTCTTTATCTCGCTCTGCTCTGCTGCAGCTTCCTGTCTCCTCAGGCTGGAGGATGGAACCCCCAGAAACTGGATGATGATTCATGATGTAGGACAGGTGCATCTCCTGCACTGCCTGCCCCTGCCTACCTGCTACCAGGGCTGTGGCCGGGTTCAGGGCTGGTTGTCCTGTCTTTCTTGTATCCTCTGCCCTGGACCCCATGACAGGAACACATGGCATCTTACTGTCCTCTGACCCCATAGCTGAGATAGTTTTCAGTCCTGCAAAGCTTACAGATGGCTTTCAGGGGTTCCTAATTAGGTAGCATACTGTTTTCTAGGGCTACCCAAACAAGTACCGTAGACAGATAGCTTCAATAACAGACACTCATTTTCTCCCATTCAGAGCTAAAGCGTGAGGCGAAGATGTTCCCAGGGATGATTTCCTCTGAGAGTTCTCCCTGTGGGTGTAGATGGCCACTTCCTCTGTGTGTCTTCACACCCTTTTCTCTCTGTGCCTGTCTGTGCCCCGATGTCTTACCAGGCTATTATTGGGCCAGAGTCTGAGACAGTGACTGCATATTTCTTCGCTTGCCTCTCACTTTAAGGCCCTTTGTGTTAGCATTTCAGCGTGAGTTTGAAGACAACATAAGTCATCTATAGTAGGTGACTGGAAGAGCAAAGCTGTGTGATGGCAAGGGACAGCCTGGGGCGCATGGAGGAGACCTCGTGATTCTCAGGACTCCTGTTGGGTCTCAGAGTGACTCACTAAGGCAAATACAGAACAAAAGGACTGGGGGTGGCAATAATGGCAGCAGTGGAGAGGGTACTGGGTGCTTTGCAAAGGGGAGAGAACCACTACCCCTGATCAATAATTTATTTCTGGGTGCCAGGCAGGAGGGTGTTGCCATGGCAACAGGCTTGCCTGACTGTCACCTCTCAGAATGGCCTCTCCTTACTCAGGTCTCTCTCTCTCTCTCTCTCTCTCTCTCTCTCTCTCTCTCTCCTTCCTTGCTTTCTAGTTGACATTTTCCTTCCCCCTCATTTTTCTTCTGTGTCTTCAGAGACCTTTTTGTGAAGTAGAGCCTGCCTGCAACTGGGCCCACTCCATGACTGCTCATTGCAGGGACTTTCAGGCCCTCGATGGCTGTGACAACTCTTTCTCCACCAGGTCTATGACCTTCACATGTGTTTCTAAAAAGTCAAAAGCAAGGAGTCCTGTCACTGGCTGACCCCTGGCCTCTTGCCTTAGCAAAAGAACACTGGGTGCTTTTCGCACAACTTGTCTGGTGGCCTCCTCTAGCTTGGCTGCACCCACTCTAGCCCTACTCTTTATGTCAGGTTCCCCAGGGCTCAGAGGGACATTGTGAGAAGGGCATCCTTCCATCACTGGCTGCAGCAGCCAGTCCTCCATTCCTTCCTGGTCTCTGTGGGTGGGAAGACTCTAGCAGCACGCGGCTAACCAGAAAGTCTGTGTCCCACACTCTGTCCCAGTAATCGCCCCGACAGGGACTTTGCCTTGATGCCACACTGTAGGAGCCCAGGAAACTTCTGTGTGGTTGTGGACTGAATGAGCAGAAGGCCAGGAGCAGGCTGCTTCCTGAGCCCCTCTCAGTATTTCCCAGAGGCTCTCTTGGCTCCAACAGCTATACCCAAACGAGGCTGTTGAAAATTTCAAGTTATTGTCTCACACTTTAGAATTTGCTGCTCCCTTGATTCACTGGCTTTCATAAATAATGAGAGATCTGGGCCCATAATAAACGTTTAGGACTTCATGTTATTAGTCTTGTAATTGCTGTTAAGGGTCTTGTCTTTTCTCTATGTTGGTAAATCCTTCTGCATGAAGATTAGGGAGATATACATCTAGGCTAGAGGCTGCCATGGAGGCTGTCAGGCTGGAGAGCCAGGCTCCATGGCTGTGTGATGGAGCGTTTCTGATCAGGCCAGAGCTGGGATGCAGATGCACATGGGAACATGTGTGACAGTCGGTGGGGGTCGGGATAGGAAGGGAAGACAGTGAGAGAGCGAGACTAGGCAGCTCTGGGACCAGCAGCTGCTGGTGGGAAGAATGGGTATTACCTCTTCCAGCTCTTCCCTACTCCTTGGGGAGCCTGCAGTTTGTAATCTGATGGCCATGATGTGAGACAGGTTTAGGGAGAGTGGGATCCACAGCTTCGCTAAAAGGCCCCCCTCTCACGTTGTTCAGACGCTCCCCCTGCCTCTCTCCTGGAGATCTTTTCTCACCCTGGCCCCACAATCCTCATCAAACTGTGTTTATGACAGGCCTGATAGTTCAAGGTGGTAAAGGGCCGGGGCATTGGGCTGATTGTCCCTGGGCAGCATCTTCTGCACTGCCCTCTTTGGTTAGCCACTTTCGAGGGTCTCAGCCCTATTGCCTGGGAATGTTGCTAACTGGGTCCCACAGCCACCGTTCTCCCGTTTCCAGACCTCTCCTGCTAGAATCCAGCACAGACATTTCCCCTTTCTTTCCTGTGGTAAAATACATATGCACAGAATTTACATTTAGATCTTTTACCCCCTAGTGCTGAAGTTGAAATCAGGGCCTTTCACACACCAACCTTCTTGTTCTCAGCTACTTCTCAGCCCTAACTTTTGAAAAGTGTTATAATTCATTGGCATTTAGTTTCAAGATTGTCATTGCTCCCAAAGGAAACCCCCTGCCGATAAGCAGTCATTTCCCTTTCTGGGTTCCCAGCCCCTGGCAACCATTTGTCATACTCTGGTCATTTCATGTAGCTGGAATCGTGTAACCTGACTTTGGGTGTCTGGTTTCTTCCACTCATTATGTTTCCAAGGCTCCAGCCGTTGATCTGGTGAGCATCAGTATTTGATGCAGTGTCTGAATGGCATGTTTATCCACTCATCTGTGGATAAGATGTTTGGGTTATTTCCACCTTCTGATATAAAAGGTGTTGTTGTGAACATTTCCATGTGTTAGTTTCTGTTTGAACAGTTTTCAGTTTTGGGGGGCACACCCAGCAGTAGAATGGCCGGGTCATGTGGTGATTCAATGTTATGATTACTGAAGAGCTGGCAGATCTAGGTTACCTCTTCACATCTGTTTTTAGAGACCATCAGCTTCCTGGGCTGCCCTCGGGTCCAAGACTGAGGGCTTACTTGATAGAAGCTTCTGATTCCTAATCCCTGGTCAAGACCAAGTAGCACGGTTGAACACTGTAAAGGGCATGTCACGACAACGAAGTTCTTTCTCACCATTTCTCTTTCGTTGTGGGATCTTATCCACCTATGTGCTACCACAACCCCACCCCACCCAACCCCCGCCCAAGCTGCACATCTGTTTGTTTAGCAAAGCCAGTGCGCAGAATCTAATTTCATCTTCCTGGGCAGGAACCCTTAAAGCTTCTCTTTCTCTACTTTTGACACCAAACACTATTCCCAGCTTCACCACACCCTCTCCGTCTTCCCCAGCCTTAGCTCCATCTTTCAATCTAAGGAAAAGAGAGTCACGTGTGCTGTGATAGGACGCAGTCACACCGCCATGGGGGCCCGGTAAAAAGTGTGCAGCAGGCTTTGAAGGCAGTACCATAGAGAGCTGCAAAAAGGCTGTGCATCATTGGCAATGTAGATAGACTCCTGGGGGACCTCTTTGAAGAAGACAACGATCATTTAAATATATAAATTCCAATTCATTTGAAAGAAGAGTCAGACAGCTTTCTAGGCTTATCATGAAAAGCTGCTGTGAATGGTTATTGAATTATGTACGCCTTTAAGAAATTAAAGGAAGATTTGTCTTCCAGGAGTTTTAAGGGGATGAAGTCTAAAATATAACCGGGAAGTGTGGTTAGGGATGTTTGATACCAACACTGTATCTGGGCTGCCCAAAAGGATCCAAAGAGGAACCCACTCTTAGAACAGGTGTCCCATCTTAGTAAGGATGGAAGGGTACCTAGGGAGGCCGGCTAGGAAGAGGACCATACAGAGAATACCACTGCATTTGTTGTTTTCCATTCCCGGGGGCAGGAAGCAATGTGAGGAGAAGGGAGGCTGGTGAGAAATACAGGTGGTACCTTGGTGAGCTAAGTTTTTGAACGTTTTAAATAACACATCACCTACTGTAACCTGGGCTGTCGGGGATGCCCTTTAAAAATGAAGCATCCTGGGGGGCTGGAGAGATGGCTCAGCGGTTAAGAAAACTGACTGCTCTTTCAGAGGACCCGGGTTCAACTCCCAGCACCCACATGGCAGCTCACAACTATCTGTAACTCCTGTTCCAGGAGATCTGACACCCTCACACAGACATACATGCAGTCAAAATACCAATGTGCATAAAATAAAAATAGATTTAAAAAAGAAAGAAAGAAAGAAAAATGAAGCATCCTGGCCAGCTCTGGAAGGTTCTGGAAAAGTAACTTTGAGAAAGGCGCCCAGGCCAGGGATGCTTTACCAGGTGGGTGGACTGCATCTCCTCCTTCTTCAGATCCCAAAGCTAGCAGTGATGGAGATGAAGAGAGAGGTCCAGGGCATGGTCCGGGGGTGGAGGGTGATGACAAAGAGGCTTTATCAGATTCTTAGGAAATTTCAGAGGCACAGGGGGGCTGGTGACACTGTCCTTATTTGCAGCCAGAAATGAAAGTAGATATCTGTCAAGGTCAGGGGAATTTCAGAGCCAAGTATAGACAGGTCCCCTTGCCACTCACCACCAGAGACACTCACTCCAAGGTTTGAAGAGTACTGCCCTCAGGGGAGGTAGCTCCTCTGAAAATGCTTTCTCAGCAGCCATTTCTTTGGGGTCACGTACTAGCTAGTATCCTGGGAGCAAAGCAAGACAAGATACTGCAGCTTTTTTTTTTTTTAAATTTTGAAATTGTGGATACACAGACATTTAAATGATTTTAGCCATTTTGGTTTATAATACAGTGGGATTTTCTATATCCAGAGTTCTACTCCCAACTTCCAAAGTACTGCGGACAGAAAGCAGCAACTACCCACTTCCCACCCTCCAGGCCCTTCCTGGCTCTGGTCTAATTCCCATCTCCATGAATTCACTTATCTGGGCTCATCTACAGATGTGAGCTCATACCATTTTTGTCTCTTCATGTATGAGTCATTTCCCTGGGCATAGTCTTCTTTTTTTTTTTTAAGAGCTTAATCTTTTTGAACTATTTATTTATCTTTTATTTCTGTGTTTGCATGTGTGGTTGTGTGAACTGTGTCCTCCACTTGCATGCAGGAACCTGTAGAACAGAAGAAGACATTAGATCCCTTGGAGTCACTGACAGTTGTGAGCTGCCATGTGGGTGCTGGGAATTGAACCCAGGTCCCTTGGAAGAGCAGTCAGTGCTCTTAACCCCTGAGCCATCTGTCCAGCCCCAGCATAATATTTTTAAGGTTCATCCGTGTTATAGCATGTATTATTTCTTTGTTTATTTATGATGATGGGGATCAAATCCAACTAGGCAAGCACTGTATCGACTGAGCCCCACAGTCAGCCCCTTTGTTCTTTTTCATGTCTGAGTAATATTCTGTCATGCCGATGTGTGGCATTGTATTTCCCACTCATTCTTGAGGACAGTTGGGTTGTGGTCACCTTTTGCTGTTATGAATAATTCTGAAGCGAACACCGATGTACAGATATCTGGGTCCCTGTTTTCTGTTCTTCTGGTTTTACACATCTAGGGGTGAAGGTGTTTGTCACATGGCTCTTCTCTGTTTAGTTCGCTGAGGCCCTATTTCCTGCAGTGGCCACATCATTTTGTACTTTCATGGTGATGCAGGAGAACCCCAGTCTCCTCCTACCCTTGCAAACACTGTTATTTTTTTTTATTATTCTACTGATTATAGCTCTGCTCGTAGGTATGAGGTGTCACTGTGATTTCATTCTGAATTTCTTTAATAACAATCTTTTAGCATCTTTTTCTTTCATGGTTGAATTTTATGGGCTCTTCATATATTCTGAGCGTTAAACTCTTATGAGACATATAATTTGAAAATATTTTCTTCCACTCTGTAGATTTTCATTTCACTTTTTGGTAATATCTTATAATGCACACGTGCTTGGACGAAGCCCCATTTGTCCTACCCCCTTCCTTTTGTTGATTATGTATCACATAGAAGAATGGGTTTTCACACTCAAAGACATGAGATCTATATTTTATTTTATCATTAAATCATAGCTCTAATATCCAGGTCTCTGATCTGTTTTGATTTAATTTTTGTTTATGATTGAAGCATATACCGAAGGGCTTGGCTTTATTGTTTTTTAAATTTTTCATGTGAAAAATCTGTCCCAGTGCCATTTGTTGATGACTTGCTCCTCCTCTCACCCAGTGCTAGACTGGGGCTGTTGCCACGTACATTGTTCATGGATGTACATGTTTACCTGTGGACTCAGCTCAAATCCGTTGTTCTCTCTGCTTAGCAAACTGATTTGATCACCATTGCTTTTTAAGTCTTGAAGTTGTGAAGTGCGAATCTCTGACTTTGCTGTGTTTCAAGGTTGTCTTGGCTGTTTGAACGTCCCGTACATTTGAGTCTTGGTTAATGAGTCTTTGTGAACACACGTGTTGCTTCCTTCTGGTGGAAGCAGAGCTGCGAGGCCTCTGAATGTCTCGGCTTTGGTGCACACTGCCGCACTAGTTTCTGACAAGTGCTGCTTTCTTCTTCCAGTGGTGCTGTGACAGACCTGCCCACTGGGCCACATCTGCGCCAGTGCTTAGCTGGTCAGCCTTTCCAAGAGCTTCAGCTCTCTCAGAGTCCAACGCTGCTGCCCCTTCATGGGTGGCATGAGGGAGATGTCACATCCTCCCTCCCAGCAACCAGGCCCCAGAGAGTACTTCCTGCCCCCTCTCTGTCGGTGGCTATCAGGGTTTGCTCCACTCTGGGAACCGGAGATCTGGCTGATCATAGAGACTGACCAAGTTTGTTTTCGCAGAGCTAAAGCTCAGCTCATTCAGAAGAACTTCAGTCTTGGAGAATGTGTCTGGACTCAGACTTGCATTCTCGTATGGATGGGGTTTTCGAAGCCAGGTCAAGCCCTTGAGAGAGGTCAGTTCTTAGGTAGCAATATATCTTGATAATGAAGAACCTGCCTTCTTTTTGTGCAGAACCGGAGTCCAGAGACATAAAAGGCCATTTCCAGCCAGCCCTGCAGCACATCAGGGCTGGCGATTCTCTGACTTTCATCCTGTCCCTACCAGCTCTCACAGCTTGAGACAGTATCCACTCCAGCTTGTAGACATCATAAGCCAGTAAATGTTTTCTGCATGCCTCTTTGTCATTAGATGAGGTGTCCGAGAAACTGTAAAGATAGGGTGGGCCTCCTAATGGTAAGTTACTATGGGCTGCTGGTCTTGTTGTAATGAAAGGAGAATGGAGCCCGTGTTTAGCCAGGACGTACATGGCCTGCTTTGGAAACCATGGATAGGGCTGCTTACCTCCAGCTGAAGGCTGCACATACTTCATGGGAGAGGGAGCATGGCACTTGACACTACGGGATGGACCCAGTCAGGGCTTTCCCTGAAGAGATGGAGTTAGAGTCTTAGGATAAGAAAAGGCCGAGGTGTGCAGGTGGCCTTCCTCCACATCTTGAGGAAAGCAAGTGTATCATATTACTGTATGTTGACAATGAGGCTGCTGAATATCCATTTGGGGCAAGTGGGTTGTATTCTGCTGAACAGGGAGGTCCCTCTGAGGTCACCTGTAGAAGAGCCTCTCAGTGCTGTTCTGTTTTCAGCAGGAGAATATTAATCTTGTAATAGCATGGGACTTGGATTCCTTCCTTTCCTAGTTTCTGCCTCTACAGTTACCATAAACACACCACACACACACACACACACACACACACACACACACACACATACCATACACACAGACATCATGTACACATCATACATGTATACTGTGCACACACACATACCATACTCACATGGAGACACAGAGCTCCTCAGCACAGATCAAGGTAGACACGCGTACCGCCAGCACATGCACGAGAGCTAGAATGGAACTCATGTTGAGACTGGAAGACTCAATTTTAGAACACAAGTTTATCTTAAATTTAAAACACAAGCAAACCTCACCAGCCATAAACATGCATACCATCACCACTAATGACAACAGCCTGAAAATCCAGCTGCATACACGTGTACTGAGATGCCTGTATACACCTGCGACTTGCACACAGGTATACTGAGTCATACTAAGACATATACTTAAAACAAGACAGAGAGCCATCCTAGAACAGATATCCCCACACACCAGGCACTGAGACACTTTAATACATACACCAGGCCACACACGCATACACCCACTGGAGGACACATGCATGCGGAGATGGAAACCCTTCCTCAGACACACGCACGCGCACACACACACACACACACACACACACACACGCTGTGACTGCCACAGACTCACAGTTGCACACTTACACACTGGAACAACCACAGTCAGGCCCGTAGAGCCACACCTGAGCAGAGACAGGGACAGGTCTGTGTGGTCCTGGGTTGGCCAAGACTGCTCTAGAGACTTGCAATATTCAGACAGTCATGTGACCTTGATTAACTCAAGAGAGGAATTGTTTGCTTTGCCCATCATTCGAGAGATTTCAGTCCAGTATGCTATGGGGATGTGGCAGTGTAGAACAGCTCATGTCACAGCAGCCGGGAAGCAGAGAGCCAATGTCAGCAAACGCTTTTTCCCTTCCATAAAGGCCCATAGACTCCCAGGTGACGTTACTCTCATTCAGGGTGGGTCTTCCGCTTAGTTCTTGCAGACATTCCCAGAGATGTGTTTCTTTAATATCTTTTTCTCGGTTTTTTAACTTCGTTTTCTCAGTCCTATCAAGTAGACAGTCACGATAGCACATTTACCGGACTAGCTTCCATGGCTGACTTCTCCACAGCTCCTGACGGCCTGTGTCCTCGAGGTCTCAGTCCTGGACAAGACCTCAGAGGTGGTTGTAGCCCACCTGCCCAACCCCACTGCCCAACGGTGCCAGGCTTTCTGCAGCTCTGAGAGGGCTGCCCAACTTCTGCTTAAGCTCTTCAGACAGAATCCATCATGGCCACAGTTCCCTGTTGTAAAAACATTTGATTTCCAAACTGGACCAGACTATGCACCCAGAGGTCAGCTGTTAGCTGATAGGCAAAGGCGTTGAACTTCTTCTGGCTTGCTCAGTCTACCCCTGTCCCCTGTGCTTGGCAGCCTTTGGCCACAAAAGCCAGCAGTCCTCGAAGTCATGGTATTGCAGATCTATTTCAACATGAAAGAGCCAGAAGGTTAGACTTGGTACATGAGGTCACCTGAGGGGGATGGGGGGGGGTGATTATGGCCAGCAGGCGAATGACCCTGAGGGTGGAAAGCAATGGGAAGTACAGCTCAGCTGCCCAGCCGGCCAGGATGCCGTGAGTGCTCCTCCAGGCCCGCCAGCTGTCACTGCAGTCATTCTGTATCGGCATGCCTGCTGTCCTTTGTGGATGTGACCCACATTCAGGTGGGCTGGCAGCTCTCTTCTTGGCCCACATGGCTCTGTGGCCTGCCACTCCTCTCTACTGCCCCTCTCCCCACCCCTGTTTCCCTACTGGAGACTCAGCTCCCTGGGCTGGAAAAGGAGATGTACCTCCAGGAGCCTTTGAGATGGGCTGCCTGGAAAAAAAGCCAGGGGAATTCCTGCAGGGGAGAAGAAGAGAGGCAGTGGTGGGAGCAGTTTGCCTACTGGGTCTCTCGCTCTCCTCAGCCACCAGCCACCAGCAGTTCTCCTGAATGCCCACTCAGCTTCCTCAGAAGCAAGTCTCCCTCTGTCTGCTTCTCTCTAGCATGTGCTAACTCTGGGTTTGGCATTAGCCCCTCCACCCCACTCATCTGGAAGAGGGATTCCTTCTGCAGGGGACAGACTGGGCTACCCAACCCCACCCCAGGACACTTGCTCTGTTCCAGATCAGCATCCCCACCCATGAACTCTTCTCCATCTCCCTGTCCGCCACAATTGTCACTAGCCATGTTTGTTGTCAGCCAGAGAAACAACTCTTCATCAGCCCTGGAGAGCAGCAGGGCGTGGGGCAGGTAAGATGTGGGTTTAGAGATGCCGGAGGCGAGAATGGCTGACCCGGATGATGGCCGGTGTGGTGGGCAGGGCTTAGAGATGCCGGAGGTGACAGTGGCTGACCCGGATGATACCCGGTGGAGTGGCCAGACAGGCCACTCCAGATGAGCATGTCACACAGGGACGGCCGCATCCAAAGCTGAGCCCACCATCTTCACTGCGCTCTGACCACCATACTCCTGTGGACAAAATTCATTTATGTCCAGAAAATTTAGGAAATGTAAACATGAAGGAGAAAATGCGTATTATCTATAATCTTACTCTCGGCGACAATCATTCTGTTTTTACTGTTTACTTTTTTCACTTATTTTTCCATTTTATTAAGATAGTATCCTATATTATTTTATCATTGTGTTTCATTGCTTATGATGATGAGAGTTTAAGCTTTTAAAATATTTGCCGTATACCTCAGGCACCGTCATTTACTGAATCCTCATAATCAAACATGTACACAAGGAAATGAAGGCCCAGAGAGGCTAAGAACCTTACCCAAAGTAACACGGCCTATAAGAGACAGAGCCAGATTTTTAACCTAGGTCCTTGGGTTTCAGATTTTATATTCCTATTTTCGTTTAAACTGTACTGTAATTGTGTGTCATTTTCCCCTAGCAATAGCCATGTTCTGTTGTTTCCATTTTTTGTCTTTATGGAAATAGCCTTTCATGTGCACGGGTTTGAAATTATAAGTTCAACTGATATTCAGAAAAAATTCTGTATGAACATGTGTGAATTTTTTCTTGGCATTATCCCTTAAACAATATGGTAGAACAACGGCTTACACGTTGTTTACATTGGACCAGGAATTATAAGCAGTGTGGGGACGATTAGATGTATGTACAGGTTCTGGGCAGACACACTGGCATGGAGGGGGGCTTGTGTGTCTGTTGGTCTGGGTATCCGCAGGGCCTGGAACATTGATTGCTCCCACAGGTTCTGAGGGCGTCTGTGTTCGCATGAGCTCTGACTTAAATATTTCCACCTTCCTTGATTTTTCATTTAGCGTCCACTTCCAGAAATGAAGTTTATGGGACAAAGGGTGTAAAGCATTTTTAAGATATTTAAATGCTCTAGACTTCCTGCTCTCCAGAGGAGGGGTTGGAGAAACCGTGACCCATGCCAGCTGGCCTATTGGAGGGAAAACAGGGTTGTGAAGCAGTTGGAAGTTGGCTCCTGAAGGGCCACTGTGGGGACTGGAGGTGTTTAGTCAGCAGAAGTGTCATGGAGTGTTGAATGGAAGAGAGAGGTTTTCCCCTAGACCTTTACACAGAAATGGGACAGTGGGCGGAGGCTGTGGAGAGCCTTGTCTACCCTGGATAGAACAGGATTGGTGTTAGATAACCCTGGCATTGGTTCATGTAGGACATGTGTATAGGGGAGGACTGGCTTCAGGGCTACCACACAGTACCCCATACAAACATTACATCTTTGAGTTATAACTGGGGGAGGGTCTGCTCTCCACTGCCCCCACCTTAGGGAGCCTGGTCCAGGCTGGTACCTCTCTCTGTCCCCTCAGCCTGAAGAGCACAGCCTGGCTTGTGTCACGGGCCACACAGCTCCTCCATTATGCATGAGGGGGACACAGCGGTGAGCGAGTGAGCCAGGCTGAGGGAGGGGACAAGGCGTTATTAATAAACAAGTTATTGTGTGGTGTTCCATTTACAGAAGTCTCAGAGGACGTGGTGGGCTTGAGATAATAAAGCCCTGTTTATGTTACACAGGGCTGGGAGGTGGCAAGTGGGGACTGGCAAGGAGCAGGGGCACCACGAATAATTTTGATTCCTCCTGGGGTAGGACTGCTGTCTTTGCTCTATAGAAGGCCAGCTCTTGGGGGAGAGGGTCTAGCTGGGATTTTATTCAGGCCAGCTTTCAGCATCAACTTGTCCCCAAGGAAGGCACCGGCCTGTGGAGACTCTGGATGAGCCAGGAGAGGTGGATGGTAAGTTCTCCCCTGCTCTTGGCCTCCTGCCCACCCCTCCCCCATTCTGCTCTGACCTTCTGAGGCTCCCTGGAGAGTGTCCTAGCCCAGGAGAGGTTTGGTCAGGATTAGCAGACAGACTAGAAGGCAGAGTGTTGGTGAGGGTCTTGTATTCTTAGCCAGCTAAAATTGTTGGAGAAACAGGGCAAAGGATGAATATCCAAAGCCCTGGTGAGGGTGGGCGGGGGCGTCTTGGTCTGCAAATGTGGACTGTGTAGGGAAGAGAGATGCTGAAGAGCTGTCAGGGGACCGATTTCGGGGTGCACATTCAGTCACAAGGACTGTGTTGGCTCTGGCTAGTCGTCTCCTGGGTGAGTGTCCTCTGCTATCGTTCTCCACCCTGTGCTCTGGGCATTGGATCCCAAGCCACCTTGCCCTCCAGCCGAGGCTGTCTGCTCAGTGTTGGTGCCTCTGGTCAGGGCAGAGATGCAAAGCTGCTTTTGGGAAGAGCTGGGAATGGCCTTTGTCAGTTGGCTCCTTAGGAAGAGAGCATGTGCTGGCCTGAGAAACCTAGGTTCCTGTCAGTTCTGAGTGAGAACAGGGAGCCAGAATCAGGCCAGGTCTGAGTCACTTGGCTCTGCTGGAACCTGATGCCCCTCTCCTGGTCCTTGTTGTTTGGGGCAGCTCTTTCCTGGCACTCCTCAGAGGTAGAAAACTGCCTTCCAAGACACCTCTGTCTAGGAGGAGGTGTGCCAGTAGTGGGAGGGAGCGAGAAGACAGAGGGGACAATCTGTTCTGCCCTCATGGGTGCAGGCTCTTTGAGGCAGAAGTTTGGATACAGTGACCAAAGTTATTTGGGCTGAGGATTCAGGGGCGTTATTTAGGTCAGAAAGACCATATTAGTCAGGAAGGAACAGACCCCAAGTATCTGAGGAGCATTGCTTCGCTCACTGAACCCGGAGGGCTCAGCCCCTCCAAAGGCAGTCAGGTCAGAAAATGGGAATGTCTAGGATGCCCCCTCACCATGGAGCACAAGGTGGAGCATGAGGCAGAGCATAGTGTGCCACCACCCGGCTTCTGTGGGGGCTGAGGAGGAGACATGGGACAGAATCCCAGTTCTCCCAGCCCCCACAGTCCAAGGTAGCACCTGCTGCTCCTGGGAGCAGGCTGTTTCTGTGACGTACATGCCAGACCATCTGCTTCTCTGCCTAGAGAGGCTGTGCTGTCAATCAACCATAGGCTGGCTGGAGGACACCTGGCTTGGAGAAACGATCCAACGATCTCTGACATGTCTTTAAGGGGAAAGAGTGGGAACTATTGGCTCTGACATACACTCAGTGGTTGGGAGCGGTTGCTGGAAGGATTAGGTACCAAGCAAGACAAGCAAGACCTTCTGCATTGAGGCTGAAGTAGGCCAAGCTGTTGGTCAGTTCTTTCTCTGAGGTCAAGGCTCATGGGACACTGGAAGGAACTAGTTAGTGGGTTAGCCTTGCCCCATGTTGGTAGCACAGCCAGGAACCATGATGTCTGTGGCTACTGTTCACTGAGGTGTTATTCCACGGCAGGCCCTTCCCTGAGTGCATCTTTTCACAGCTCTCCCAACTACCTGCACTGTCCTTACCTTAGAATCAAGAAAACTGAGACGAAGAGAAGTTAGCACGCCGTCCAAGTGTCACAGCCAGTGACGGGGCCCAAGAACATACATTCTAGAAGTTCTTATCTTGACCTCTCAGGAGGGACATCGACAGAGTGGGTTATTTTGGTGACCACTAGAAGGGCCAAGGTCTGATGGACAGAAATACTTCCTGCCAGTGAGGGGGCTGTACGGAGTGTTCTCCCTGAGAGAGCTTGGAGAATTCCGCTCTTTAGGCAGAGCATTGCTATGGGCTGGACTCTGGATTGATGGCCACCTGGCAGTTTTCCTTCTGAGGACTGTGGCAGCTGCTTCTGGACTTTAGACCAGAGGTTCCTTGCCTCTGTGAGATGCTGTGAATCAGTAAGTATAGGCCACATTAAGAACAAAGCTGGGATGTTGGGTCCAGGGAGAGGCCAGGCTTGCTGGAGAATTTCCCAGATCCAGAGAATTCCCAGAGTGGGGAAAAAAGCCCATCTTTGACCAGCTGGGGAGCAGCCTGAGCTTGGTGGACATTTCTTATCACCCTTTAGTAGGATACATCTACATATAACCTAGAAGGAAGCTCTAGGCATGTACCCTGCTCTGTTCTCATGATTCCTATTGCAAAGTCCCGGCTGTGCTTTGCCTCTGTAAGGAGAACCTAGCACCTTATTTCATGTGCCAGGGGCAGCTGCCGAAGCCCCGAAAGGCCTTTGGTGGGACCTGCGATCTGTCCAGGTGGGGCTGGGGCACCTCCAACAGCTCCTTCGTCTCTGCTATCCAATATATGATAAGGCAGACGCACCAAGGAGAATGTCTTCCTCCTGAGGAGCTGCGAGGGGAAGGACAACTAGCATCCTGGGAGTCGTGATGTGGAGTGGTCAGGCTACCTGCTTCCTGTCCAGTTCTGCCTCCAGCTGGGGATCTCCCAGTCTCCTCACCTGTCAGGTGTGATATTGATAGCTCCTGCCTCTCGGACTTTGCTGTGATTGATACACTGATGCTTGAAACCAGGCTCACAGGAGGAGCAAGGAGGAAATCCCCTTTCCATGTGTACGGGCTACCATGTGTTCTTCCTCAGCCCCAAGCCACTTCATACTAGCATACAGGCCACATGTAGATATGTCCTCATGTACCAACGCATGCCCACAGCTAAGCCTGGCTCGGGTTCCTAACTCCAGCCCACTTCCCCTGTTTCCTGTTTCACCGCGTAGTTGTGGGAACCAGTGCTGGGCCACATGCCCCCTGCTAGCTAGTTCCCACTGCCTTTGGTTCCACTTGGGGTCTCTGGAGGTGAGCTCTCTTGCCTTCAGTGCCAGTTGCTGACTTCCCGTGTCTTCCTCACAGCTCAGCAGTGTCCCCACTGCCTGGGGACCTGGCTTTATTCCACTCGCTCTTTGTGCTGTGACAGGCTCCCTGGGGCCCTGCCTCCAGTTCTTGCTTCTCCAACAGTCATTCTGGATTCTCCGCCCCCTCTCCACCCGCTGCTGGCTCCTGCCCTGTCTCCTGCCCTTCCCAGCCTGTATCCTCTCTTCTCCCTTTCTTCTGCAGCCTCCTATCTGGTTTGAACCACATCTGAGTGTGTGCATCCCAGAGGCTCAAGCATGTTTTGCATTCCTCAAAGGAGCTTCTCTCAACCTTAAAAAAAAATCATTGAGGACCCGCATCTGCCTGTCGGTGTGGACTCAGCTGACCTGGTATATTTCCAGAGTGAGCTTGGTCTCCCTCACTCTGGTAAAGGAAACTTCCACTGCTGTATTCCTTTGACATATTTTCTTAAGTAGTCCTTCAGTAGCCTGGTGAGGAAGATACCACAATCCTTTTTCCATAGATGGGGAGCCAGGCAGGCTAGGTGACTTGCCTACAGCCACACAGTGATCAGATGGGAGAGTGACAGCCTACAGTGTGGGTCTTTGTGTTTCCCCTAGAACCTCTGGGCCGCTAGAAGATGGGTGGTTACAGAGGATTGATAGCAACACATCAGAGCTTCTGTTATACAGGAGCTGGGTTTCTGAGTGAGCAAACCCAAGCCTTCTGCCGAGGCCCTTCCTCCAGACTCCTAGACCACAGCCTCCTCTCTCACACAGAATAGCCTGAAGGGAAGGGTTAGAGGAAATGGTGTAGCTTTCCAGGGTCCCTAGGAGTCTATAGGTTAGACCAGGAAGGGGAGGAAAGGCTGCTGGCCTCTCAGAAACCATAAGAGTCTGAAAGAGACTCTCGATTGCTGGGGGAGGGGAAAGAATGGAGCAGGGAGGGAATCTGGAGGTGGCCGAGTAATACAGTATTAGCAGTTTAGGTGTTTCTTTTTTCTTAAGAACAGGCTGTGAGGGAGCACCCAGTAACATGCTTGCAGATCACCCAAGAGGTCAAAGGGCCAGAGACCTGTGCAGTCCTGAGTGACTGGCAGCTCTGGCGTCCAGCGGGGCCTGGGTGCTAGCTCATCCCTCTCCATACCTTAGCTCCCCTGCTGTGGCTTCTGTGGGAAAGATGACTGGCGTCATCTTCAGTGACTGGTCATGGGCTTGACCGAGCGCATACCAGGTGCCCTTTGTTCAGGGTGCATGCCAGGTGTACTTTGTGTATTGTAGTTAGCTCCGTGGTTGTGGTGCTGGAGGGTCACAGATGCTAAACACTCACCCTACCTCTAAGCTATGCCCTTCTCTTAACTTTCAAAGCCAACTGTAGTCAGGTACAATATGCACTCAGGATATATTTTTTTTTTGACAAAAAATATATATACATACATGTATATTTTTGTATATATGTTGATATTTATCTCAATCTCTCTCTCTACATATATATATATATGTATGATGGTGATACATATATATATATCTATATATCACCCAGTGAAGACGGGGTATTTAGTTTCCTCATCCCATGTGTAGTCAGTGTTCCTTCCCACAGTCCTGGTCCCTGGTGACCTCTGATAGCATTGTGTCATTGAAGATTTGGTTTTCGTATAAATGGACTCAGAGTCTAATTGTGTCACTTCTTCTCCCCATTAGGGATCTCTTCTCGGGTGAAGTCAGATAAGCATCCGGAAATAATTACAGGATCAGTCAGTGGAGCAAAGTGAGTTTATCAAGTAATTAAATATAGATTCGAATAAGAAAAGGTCACCGCATACTCGAGACATGGGTGCGGGCTTCTTGAGAGAGGGTACTTGGTTTTCATGGTGTGTGTGTGTGTGTGTGTGTGTGTGTGTGTGTGTGTGTGTGTAATTCTGTGCCTAACTAAGTTACATTAACTAAAGAATATAATTTACAACAAGGTTTAAATTTCAAAGTTTAAAACTGAGATAGAGTTTTAAAATTAAGTAAAAATGTACATGAACAGTCATACCATTTTTCTTTAATGATTTCCTTTTGCACATAACACTTTAAGGTGGTTTTATGGGGTGTATTGATTAAGTGTATAGATGAGAGAGAAGTGCTAACATAGTTAAACCCAAGGCTACAAACACTCTGGCATTAGCTAGGCGTAGTCTGTTGTTCTTAATATCCTTGAGATGTTTCTCTGACAGTTTGTCCTGTAAGTAATCCTGGCCTTAACAGTTATGGTTGAAGTTCTGACTGTTCAACCAGATCCAACAGTAAGGTGATCTTTCTCTTCCTATGTCGTTTTAATTTTCCCTGCCTCTCTATGCTGCCTCAATCCCAAGGGGAAACCATGCTCATTAAACATTAATTCTCCATTTTCCTTCCTCCCATCCCCTGATCACCACCATGCTTCATTCTGCCTCTGTGAATTTTAACTACATCAGGAACTCAGTTAAACGCAATCATACAACATTTGTCCTTTTGTATTTGGCTTACTCTGTCATAGAAATAATGTTCCTTTCCAGTGAGAAATCACTGTGCACACTTAGAGGTTAATAAACGGCTCTTTAATAGCACACGTCCAGCTCTGGCTAATGCTCAAATGGGAGCCAGCCTTGAATAGAAGATTCAACAACTTGTATACAGTTTAGGCTTTATGCATCTTACACATGCTGTTATCCTCAAATCTATGTTAGATCCTGACCCCAGATAAAGCTTTCAACAGTTTAAATAGAGACAGGAGACTCCACGTCTGGCCACTTGATTAGATGGGAGATTTGTACAGCAAAGATATTGCCAGAATTACTTCGTAAGTAGACCAGTGTTGTTCTTTTGAATGATTATTACCCAGGGTTATCTTGCCCTTCTGGCAGAATTTTTTTTCTGAAGGAGAGAATAAGGCCCTTTATGGCAGGCCAGGACTTGGCAGTGGCTGTGGCCTTGTGCTGCTCCCTTGAGTTGCTGGTTAGAAGTATGTTCTCTGAGGATGGGGCTAATGGCTGGCCAATCCTGATGAACAAATATTCATATCCTAGAATTGGTAAATCTTGCTTATCTCTAACAGGCCTAATTAGCCTACCACTTATCTTTGGGGTGTTTTGGAAGCAGCTCTCCATAGATAATGTGATTTAATGTCTCCTAAGCAAACCTACTAGTAAATCCTTTATAATATCAGTTCTGTTCTATAAATGTAGAAACTTTGTGTTTTTATTACACTGGTTTCACTTCACATAGTGCCCATCTCCCTCATGTTTCAGCAAGTGTCAGAGTTTTCTTTCTTAAGCTGCTAACAGTACATTGTATCTGCGCGTTCTTTCTGTTCTACAAACATCCTAAGAAAAACAACTTAAGGAAGGATGTCTTAGCTCACCTTTCAGAGGCTTCAGCTCGTCACAGCACACAAGGTGTGGTGGAGCAGAGCTACCAAGACCATCACAGTAGCCAGACGGGGGTGTGTGTGTCGGGGGGAGAGAAACCAGGTGCCAGTATAATCTTGAAAGGCAACCCCAGTGACATGCTTTCTCCAGCTCTCGAAGTTCCTCATTTCCCAAAATAGTGCTACCATCTGGGGACAAAACACCCTCCCTATGTGCCTGGGATATCATTTGATATCAGACTACAACAATGTATGCGTCCATTTGGTTTTCGATCTGTTGGTAGACAGACGTCTGCATTGCTTCTGCCTTTTGGTAATATGCTGCTCTTGGGGACATTGGTGTTCACGTCATTGCAACCTCCAGTGATCAGCATCTTCCTGGCAACTCCTGTTTCAGCCTGCCTATACTCAAGGGCCTTGTGCTGTGCATTCATGCCCCTGGCCTGCTCTGTACCTCTGGTCAGTGCCTCCAGAAGATGGTCTGCTGTAGATTATCAGCCTTGATCAGTAGTTCTCAACCTGTGCTTTGTGACTCCAGTAGATATCCTGCATATCAGATATGCATATTTCGATTCATAACAGTAGCGAAATTACAGTAAAGGGGTAGCAATAAAATAATTTTATGGTTGGGAGGTTATCACAACATGAGGAACTAAAATTAAGGGGTTACAGCATTGGAAAGTTGAGAACCACTGGTCTTGCTAGATAATGGGGGACTCAGGTTTTTAGGCAATGGAATTTTGTGATTCTTTCTCTAAAGCTTCCTTCTCGGTATGCCTTGGCCACCAGCTGATTTGTGGAGTGTGATTCCAATAAGCTATCAATGCAAGAATACAGCAGAGCATCATAACTTCTGGGTCAGGATCTAACATAGATTTGAGAACAATAGCATGTGTAAAATGCATAAGTCTAAGCTGTATACAAGTTTTTGAAATCTTCTATTCAAGGCTGGCTCTCATTTGAAGAAAAGAAACGGAACTAAATGTCATCAAGCCTCCACTGTCTTTGTTCAAGGTGTTACCACAGCCTTACAAGTGCCATCTTTCACACGGCGGTTCTGTGAGGTAGGATGAGGATCCGGGGGCAAGCCTCAGAGCTCCAGCTCACACAGGCTGACATTCTTCCTCTGTACACCTAAATAACTCCCTGGACTTCCAAAGCAGTTAACCATGGAAATTTCCTGGGCTTCTCCTTTCTAATAGAAACCCAGGCCTGGAATTCTCTCTATGATTTGAAAGAAAAACTTGTGGGGCTTCCTTGCCCTAGTTCTTGCAAAGTATAAAAGTATAATTAAGGGTTTGTTTTGTCTTGCAACATATAAAAAGCAAGGAGAGCAGCACAGTGAAGCCCCACGTGTCCACCACCTACCTAGTGCCAACAATGATCTCTGCTTGGCCCATCTCCATTCACCTCTCAGATTCTCTTCTTTGATCTGGGGTCCCAATTCATAGGGTAGCAGTTGGTGTTTTCTGGATGAGGGCAGGAAAATGGACAAATCTGGGTATCCTGGAGCAAAATCCTCCCCAGCTGACAGAGTGTTAATTGCCCCAAGATGAAGACCCTGCATCTTTACCCTGGTTCTTGACCACTGTCCAGGAGGCTAGGGAGGGGACGGTCTGAGAGGCCGGCCCAGCCCTGGTAGGGTGGTTTGCAGAGAGATTCCCTTCTTCAGAGTGTTTTCTTCATGTAGATAGATTTTATTGGAGTTTTTTGTTTTGTTTTTGTTTTGTATGGAAAGAGGTCAAGTGAGAGTAACCTTCACCTTAAGGGACCATGGCAGAGCTGCTGGTTTTATGGCAAAAGATGATTGGATCAGCATGTGGCCTCTTCGGCTATATTCAACAAAAAATGTATTTGTTTGTTTGCTTGTGAGATAGGGCCCAAGCTGGGCTCAGACTTGAGATCTTCAGCTTTCTGGGTGTTGGGATTACCCAGTTATAAACTACCACACCTATCCATACCAATTTTATTTAAAAACAACAACTGAAAGTATCCACAGTGTGCCAACTACTACAAGCTGAGGATACAAGTTAGTATTCATTCTCAAAAACTTTGTGGTCCACAGAAGGAATGGCTAGTAACAATGCTTTTTGTGTGACAAGGGACATTATGGACACCTGTCCATTTATAGTCACTCCAGCCCATTCTCACATGAGGAAACTGACTCAGTGTGCCCCTCAGTACCTTTCAGAGAGATCTGGGATGGTGGCTTCACGCTGCCTTGTGCAGTGCAGGCTTGAGATACAGGGAAGGGGAGACAAAGGAAAGACAGTAGAGGTGAAAGACACTTCAAGTGGCAGGAATCTGGTTTTGTAAGACCCCACCAGATGTGTGTTCTTGTGGAGGACAGATCGGAGGACAGCCAAATGACATGTATTTCTTGACAAAATAAAGAACCGTGGGCCTTATTTTTATTTAGAAAACAGGGCAGTTCTTTTGAGAGAGAAAAGGAATGGAGACTTGAATCTGAAATGGATGGAGAGAAGGGAATCCAATTGGATTTGCTGATTTGCTCTGTGTCTTAGTTGGGGTTTCCGTTGCTGTGAAGAGATACCATGATCACAGAAACTCCTATAAAGGAAAACATTTAATTGATGCTGGCTTACAGTTTCAGAGGTTTAGTCCATTGTCATCATGGCGGGAAGCATGGCAGCATGCAGGCAGACATAGTGCTGGAGAAGGAGCCAAGAGTTCTTCTACACCTGGATCTGCAGGCAGCAGAAAATGGCTATGACACACTGGGCCTGGCTTTGCTCATCTGAGACCTCAAAACTCAACCCCTAGTGACACACTTCCTCCAACAAGGCCACACCTACTCCAACAAGGCCACACCTCCTAATAGTGCCCCTCCCTATGGGCCTATGAGGGCCATTTTTATTATTCAAACCACTGAACTCTGGTTTACTTAAAAGATTTACCTTGCGTCCAAGGTGAACAGGGGGAAGGTGGATAGAGGGAGGGAGAGGAGTAAAGCAGGGGCAGTTTCTGTTCTGGCCTTGTCCAGCAATCAGCTGACGTCAGGTTGTGGTGGGGCAGTAAACCAGGGGGGCGTGCACATGCCCAGTTTTTGCTCGAGGCCTACTTTGTGAGTTTTGGTGTGTTTCCTAGGGACTGAAGACAGAAGCAAAACCTCTGGGCCTTCTTCCCCATCCTCGAAGGCAGCTACTCTCCTGCCCACATTTAAGCCCAAGCTTTCATGGGAGAAAAACCTAGGTTGCTGCTGCAACACCTAGCCTTGGGGATGGGGCGAACCATCGCAGTGAGAGTCCCAGGAACAGCTGGCATCACTAGGCGGCCGAAGAACATGGTGTTTTGCTTTTGGTTTTGTTTTTTAGTGTTTTCATTTGATTTGTCTCATTTTGGTATTTGATTTACTTTTGAGAACAAACACTTGGGTTGCCTCACTGTGAGATGGGAGGATCATCCCTCTGACTCAGGGATAAGGCAGTGGATTCTTTCCTGTCATTTTCCTGGTTGTTCTCCCTCTCCCTGAGTTCCCAAGTGTTGTACAAACGAGAGGATCACTTTCAAGGAGAACTTAGGAGAAGGTCTGATGTTTGAACCACCTGATCTATCATATCTGTGTGCTCCTTGGTACTGTGCGAGAAAATGGATAAGAAGAGAAGGAAGGCATCTCTCTTAAGAACCATGGGCTTTCCCATCTTGTGTCTTCTCACTCCATAAGCTGCAGCCCTCCAGCCCTCCCTCCTGGTGCTGTGGTTCACAAATGCTGGTTGCTATGGATACAGGTGACTGAGGCTCTCCTGAGGGCTGTGGCGGAAGCAAGCTAAGCAGTCTGTGGCCTTCTGTTGGTGCCTTCCCAAGATGGTGCCTCTTCACAGGGGCAGGGATTAGCTTTGTCTGCCTACCACCTCAGCACCCAGGACCCTAAGTGGCCAAGCCACCCATGAGAGTATGTACCTGAGTTCAGCCACTGGGCAGTGTCAAGAGGGTACAGCCCAGTTAGGGAGGCATGTCTATCAGTGGCCACTCTGCCTTTCTAGTTTTGGAAGCTGATAGAGCTAATTTGAGACAGTGCTCCCTGGAGTGTGTCCCTGAAATGAAGGTGATACAAATTAGCTTTCTGTAAGTAGGACCCTGTCCTGAAAGCCAGGAGGAAGATACCCAAGGTAAGGTTCATGTCATTACCAAGTTCCCATAGCAGGGGCACAGATCTCCCCACAGTGAGCTCCCTGTCTGATGGGACAACCAGGGGCACTTGAATACAGCACACAGGAGAACAGACAACCAGAGGCAGGAGAAGCAGATGGCTTTGTATGTGACAAAGATTCTTTTCCTGCTGGGTGTGGTTGCTCATGACTGTAGTCTCAGCACTACAGGAGGCTGAGGCAGAAGGAACAAGCAATAACACAAGACCACCCTAGGGCACCAGGCAGGATGTTATCCATTCACAGCCTCCTTCCTCCCTCCTCAAAAGATTCTTTGCTTGACCAGACCGTAGTCAGGTTCCTGGACCCCTTCCCACGCCTAGCCATGAACTTCCTTGCAAGATCTAGTTTTAGCATAGGCCCCACTGAGTCACTTGGCAAGAACTCTCCATTTCAATATCTGACCACCCTGATTTAGAGTCTGACCAGGGTCCTCAACCTCCACCATGTCTTAAGTGATGTTTAATCCTGCTGGCCTGTCTGCAGCCCGAATCTTACCAGGCTGGTTTAGTGTAAGCGTTCCATTCACAGTCCCCACGGACCCCCATCCATGCTATTAGGAACTGAGCCCAGTTTCTCCCCTACTGCAGAACCCTGTTACGGTGGTCTCTGCCTTCCCACTTTGGTGGTCTTGAATAAACTTCATCTTTGATTTAACAAGTGTCGTGGAATGATTTGTCCCCGATTTGAAACCTCAGTGGCCTCCCTTCGTGATTCCCGGGGATGGTCAGACTCATCACCATGGCCACATGACCTGGCCCACCCCGCTCATCTCGCCTATCCGCCACCTTCTGCACACCACACTGATCTTTGGGTTAATACCAACCATGGAGGTTTCCTTTGCTACTCTGCCTGGAGCTGTTTCCCCCATTGCTTCTCAGCTTATGTCTTCCCTTTATCAAGTCTCTGGTTATCATTCCTGACCACTCCATGTACAGCCAGCCCTTCCTCCCTCCCTTACCCCACTTCCCTCTCCCCGCCCATTATATTTCTGTTACCTGTACTTGTGTTATTTATGTACGTAACATATTATTGCCTATCCCAACCCATTCAAAAGGTAAGTTCCCTGACTCCCGAGGTAATGTCTTGATCACTCCTGAATCTCATTGCCAAGGGCTTTGCCTGGCACATGTGAGCTACTCAATAAATGATGAATGAGTGACAAACTAGCTCAGTGCATGTCACTGAATTCCGGGAGAATGTTTGCAATGTTTTTCCATTGTCTTCTTCACAATAAAGGTAATACTTCTCATTTGCAATTCTAATCTGCAATGGAAAGACATTTTTCATGGAAGTAGATTTAGTTATAAGATAATATCTCTCACATTGCCCTGGCGGTGGTGGTGGTGGTGGGGTCCCCTGTGTGCTCACAGGAGCTTATGAGAGCTTTGTTCCTTCCGTGGGTATCTATGTATCAGTCCAGGTAGTAAACTAGCACGTGTAAGGGCTTGAGATAGGATGCACTGGAGATGGTCAACAGAGGCTTTTCTGGAAAAGCAGAACTGGAGCAGTTTTTAGTACAAGACAGAAAGCATGCTGTACAGCGGGGGAGGGGGCTGGTTTATGTAAATGTGGAGAAGCCATGTGGGCCAAGCCTGTGTCCACTCCATGTGGACACAGGGAGTAGATCTGCCTGGCCCAGATGGAGTCTGAGCTTGGATAGGACAAGGTAAAGAGGTGGAGGGCTCTGAAAACCTGCATTTGAATGACAGACTGTACGAGGCTAAAACTGTAATGGAGGGTTGACCTATGAACTCTGTTTTCTGGCCCCCTTCCCCGTCACTTGTGTCCCTTTGAAGTTAGGTTACCATGATGGCCCCTCTGGGGAGCACCGATTCTCCTCCCATGGCCTGTACAGCTGGGGTGTGGGGCATCTGCATGTACAAGAGTCAGCTGGTAGGTGGGAGGATGACCCAGCCCTCAGGAGGATGGTCCTCAGCTCAGCAGCTTGCCATCCTTTGTTTAGTTGGGAACCTGTCAGGCCAGAGGTCTGCATTTTCCTTGGAAGATATCAGAGCTTACTGTGGCTGGCAGGGGGGCTGGGGAGGGTAGGGTCAGGTTTTCAGGGAGCTGACTGGACTAAGGTCCTCTCTCCATCAATTCTCCACTATGTACAGTCTGACCTGTACATGGTCAGCAGTGTGTGACCAGCCTTTTGGCTTCTGCAGCCTAGTTACAGGGCTATAGATCTGGACAGCACCTCAGAACCCAGTTGTGCTTCCCTGGAAGCAGTAAGCTTGGTTTGGGTAGCAGTTAAGGCCTTTTGCTCGGTACCAGAGTGACAGCTGTTCTTCTGCAAGGTGGTATCGATGTCACTTCCAAGTGCTTTCAGGAGTGGTAGACAGCACTGGGCCCTGGTCAGCACTGTGTTCTAAGAACATTGAGGCCAGAGGGTAACACCCGTGTGTAGAATAGCGTGAGGTGGATATGCAACTGGCCTGACGATGAAGGAGGCTCTGTGTGCTTTTCATGTCAACTCCTATGCTCCAGGCCCAGTGAGCTCCTCGGTGGTTCTTGAAACCACATACACACTTGTAAATTTTTGGTCTTGTTTGTTTGTTTTTGAGGGAGTCTATGTGGTGCAGGCTGGCTTAGAACTCATGGTCCTCCTGCTTCACCCTCCTAAATGTTGAAGTGGCAGCCATTCATTACCTTGCTCAGCTACGCATGTGCAGAGTCCTGTTCTTCTCTTCTCTCCCTCTGAGGATTTGGCAGGGAGCAAGATGGCACTGGAGTGGAGAAAACACTCCAAGCAGAAAGAAGCTAGGCACTGTTCTAACCCTTAACCGTGAGAGCCAGGCAGTAAGTGTTCAAGGCTTGCTCCTGAACTCTTCCCCTTGATCTCGAACAGGCTCTTTATGTAACCCTTTTGGGAGCATGGTTCGAAAGGAGAATTAGTGTCACATAGTACTGATACTCCGTACTGAATTGAGATGACACACTGGGCAGAGTACTCATTGGTTGCCCAGCCTACAGCCGGTGTGCATGACAATGCGGGCTTTGTCCTCTTCATCAGCATAATGGTTGACTGTCTATGCCATGTCTACACCGCGTCTATTCCCTTTGGTGGTGTGGAAAATAAAGGGAAAGTTGCACTTCAGTCCTTGATTCCCCGGAGCCATTCTATTACATAGGGAAAGAGGACAGTGCACAACTTACACTGGTTAAGTTGGTGTGGGGTCACCTGTAATGGTGTTGTGGTGAGGTGACTTTAAAGCCCTTTAGAGCAGTGAGGGTAGGATTATAAAGACGACTTTACATGGTGCCAAATGAAGATCTTACATACCATAGGGAACAAACAGGAAGCCAGGGCCCAGCAGAAGCTCTGGACCCTCCTCTCTTCCCTGTCTCCACCGGCACCATCCACTGGGCACCTCCTTCCCAAAGACCAGAAAATCTGTACGGCTTGGTGGATGAAGAACCCTCCACCCTCTGTGCTCACTGGACTACGTAGGATGCTACAAATATTTTTTTCAACCCACTAAAGGAGAAAGAATTGACCAAAGCTGGTGCCAAAATATTCAGTAAATTCAAAAGAGCCTTGTTTACGAAGAAAGTCGCTAGGCTGGGAGCTTCGTCTTCTGATTTGACATCACAGCCTGGTGGGCGGGGCCTTCGTCTGACCTGGTTCCGTTCCCACGTCCACAATGTCCACAAGCGGTCAGGTCCACAAGGAGTTGGCCTGGGCAGGATTCTTAAGGAAGTAAATTTCTGGTTCCTCTTGTGTTGTTAGACAGAAATGAATGCCTCAGCCACTCTAGTCCTGGTGTGTGATCTGTAAGATGAGAGTTACCTTTGACTGTCCTCAGGAAGTGTCCATGAGGGGCAATTCAGTTTTTAGAAGCTGCTAATCAAATTAGTCTAGCATCAAGCTGAAGGAAGAGACTTTTAGTTCCAAACCAATGAGGCTGGATTGGGGTTTTTTTGTTTGTTTTTGGTTTTTTTTTTGTTGTTGTTGCTTCAAAACTGACTCAGAAATAGGTTGTAAATAAAATTTCAAAATGTTTTGAGAAATGGTCACAGTGTTAGAGCAGCAGGTGGCAGGCCGTAACTTCTAAGGACAATGGTCAATTTGGGTATATTTATTATGATTTTAAAATTATTTGCTACTTTATATTTAAAGCTGAATTTTAAAAGGGAACTATTATCTTTATTCTTATACATTTGGTAATACGTTTCTTTAGTGTGTTTGTAATCTTTATTTTCTTAGAGCTTATTTACCCAGATTATTAGTTATAAGAATATAAAATATCTTATCTCTATGATCTTCAAACAGAGTGCAGCTTATGGAACCCAGATTGCCATGTCCACACAGGGCTTCTGACTTAAAGTCTAGAGTGAGATGCAGTGATTTGCATGTTAACATGCTCCCAAGGCTTCGCCAGGAGTCTATTATGTATACAGTGTTCTGTCTGCATGTATGCCTGCATGCCAGAAGAGGGCACCAGATCTCATTATAGATGGTTACAAGCCACCAAGTGGTTGCTGGGAATTGAACTCAGAACCTCTGGAAGAGCAGCCAGTGCTCTGAACCTCTAAGCCATCTCTCCAGCCCCCACCCCCACCTAGGACTCTATTTTTAGGTCTCTTGGTCTAATTAGAAGGGCCTTTGGTCATCTAATTCAGCCCCTTGTACAGCCCAACAAACTGAGACCCAGGGAAAAAGTAGCTCTCTTGGTATCACGTAATTGGTTAGTGGTACAGCGGGATCCCAGACAGTTCCTATGCTGATTCTAAGCACTTCTGAGGCTATTCCTTGGTTGGGGACTCGTTTACATGATGACAGTTTTTTATATTCTTGTGGGACTTTTGGTTTCAGCCACAGTGCCTCTTAACTATCTCCTATGATACAGCTAAGTAAGGATCTTTACTTCATCAGAGCAAAGCCTGTGTTGATGTTCTAAAATTCTAGTGTCATGTGCATAATATAACATTTTCCAGACTTTGAGGCGTGCGTCTGTAGTGGGAAGCACAGTCAGTGTCATTACGGCATTATCACCATCCAGCCTTTTCTGAGTTCTGTTTATGTGGTTGGTTTCTTGAAGTGGTGTCTTCCTATGTAGCCCATGCTGACATGAAACTCCCAATCCTCCTGCCCCAGCCTCCAGAGCCTCCTCATCTTCCCAGCCCAAAACTCCGCCCGTCACACACTGTCCTCCGATCCCTTCCCCCCACCCTTGGCAGCCACTGTTCTGGCTTCGTACTCCATGAATGTGAGCACTCTGGGATGTTCATATAAGCGGAGCTGTGCAGTCCCTTTGCTAAGTGGTTTAATAGCATGTCTTGGACGTTTACCCCTGTGGAGGCAAGCATCAGCATGCCACTCTTGTAATTGTCTAGCGTGCTCCTCAGCACGAATGTGTTACCTTGCCTTTACCCATTGTTAGTCAGTGGACATGTGGGTTGTTTCCACCTTTTGAGTGCTCATGAAAAATATTTCCATAGGGCTGAGGAGATGGCTCAGCTGGTGAAGCAGTTGGCTACACAAGTGTGAGATCAGATCTCAGGTCCTCAAAATCCACATAAACGCTTGGTGGGTGTGATGGCCAGACTACAGAAGCTGGCGATCCCTACAGCAGACTGGCTAGCCAGACCAGTCCTATAAGCAAGCTCTGGGTTCAGTTAAGAGACCCTTCCTGAGGCAGGGTGTGGTGGAGCATGCCTTTAATACCAGCACTTGGGAGGCAGAGGCCTATAGATCTCTGTGAGTTCTAGGTCAGACTAATCTCCTGCCAGGGATATACATGAGACCCTGACACATAAACGAACAAACAAGAAGAGAAACCCTGCTACAATCAGCAATGTAGAAATAATCAAAGAAGACTGCTGGCATCAACCTTGGACCTGCACGTACACGTGTGAACAAACACACACACACACACACACACACACACACACACACACACTCACACCAAGCACATAGAAGAAGGTCTGCTGTGAACATGGCTGTGCAGTGCCCCTCAAGGTCCCGCTTTCAATTCCTTTGAGTGCAAATATGGAAAAGAGCTTGTAGGAACATGGGGTAAATAAATCAGTGCTTCGGTTTTCAGAGGAACCTAATTTGCTTTGGATTCTGGGAGTCTGAGGGTGGAAATCAGGATCTGCAATTAACAAATGAGTGGGTAAGCAGCCTGAACAGACCCTGGCTCCTCCCCATCTGGTGCTGCAGTTAAATGGCAATCCACCGACCGCCCTGAGGCCTCGCAATAAAGTGACCTTGTTATTCACAGTTCACAGCCAGGGGTTGCAAATGGTCTCTTGGATTTTTTTCTGTTCTGTGCGAGGCTCACTTTGGACTGCCTGTCATCAGTCTCTGTTCACATTTGTCTCTTTTGTGCCTTTGGGCATTTGTGTGTTGTATTTCTGTCCATCATCTCCAGCCAGTGCCCCAGACTCTCCTCACTGCAGAGCAGAATGAAACAGGGATCAAAAGACAAAATTCAGGAATGTGCTTTAAAAACTTTTATTTTGTGACTTTAAAATCAGATAGTAGAAAAAGAAGAAGGGACAGGGAACAGTGGCTGGAGAGATGGCTCAGTGGTTAAGAGCACTGAGTGCTCTTCCAGAGGACCAAATTCAATTCCCAGTTCCCCACATGATAGTTAACAACTTTCTATAACTCCAGTCCAGGATCCAAAACCCTCTTTGTCCTCTGCAGGCATGGCACAAACATGGTGCACAGAACTACATACAGACAAAACATACACATAAAATAATATATATTTTTTAAAGCAGAGAATAAAAACAGATCAGTTGTTTCAAAGTTACTGTCCTTGTAGGGTTGGAGCACAGGGCCTTTCTGATTACTAGGACTCAGGATGACTGGAATCTTTTGGGCTGGACTTCCTTCTGAGATTGAAAAACCAGAATCCATTGGGAAACACACCCAAAAGGGCCTATTGTTTCCGCCTCTGTGTTTCTCTTCCTATAGATCATCTCTTCCAGATCAAGACAGCCAGACATCTATCTCCTCCAGTGTGCACAACCCTTGTTTCTTTTCCTCAGGTTAAACTGGAGGCTCCAGGCAGTTCCCAGATCCCAGGAATAATCAGGGAAGGCAAATGTACCCAGTGGTAATTGGTGATATTTATCTGGCGGCTGGGAGCTGTCATCAGGTCTTCAGACTACAAATTTGTAGAATCCATTAAGATAGGTGTGTGCTGCTAATTGTAACCAGACTCCACCTTAACTCAGTGCCTAGCTTGATTAGGCAATTCCTCACACTGACAGCTGCCTTTCCTATCCTGGGATTCTGTGTGTGAAAAGGAGAGGAGGCAAGTCTACCAGTCATCGGGTGAGAACAGAAAGGGCCTATGGGTTCCTCATGTCTGCTTAGAAAGAGGCAGAGCACATGGATAAGGTGTCTTTCCTGGGAGACCCACAAGAAGAGTTAGCCATTCATCACTTGAGATGCCCAGGGTGGCAGCTATGGAGGTGGCCCCTCGGTAACACTACTCCTTCCTCTATCCTCATGTTCAGAAGCTGGGCTGGTGCTGGAAGCAGCCTGGGCTCTACAGCTATGTGAGACTCCATGGAATATCCCTCTCTATGGCTGCCATGTGGCTGAGGATACTAAACTAGTCCTCTTGGAAAAACAAGACATGCCTTAGGGCATCCAGCCACCCTAAAATTTATCTTATTTTATAGGATAATAAAGCAAGCAGTGATCCCCCCAACTCTCAGTGGTTTCTGGTATGAAGAAATACCAGAGGAGGGGAATAAGGGAGGAGTGTTTCAAGTTTAAATCAAGAAATAAGAACAACAACAACAAAAGGCCAGACATGGTGGCACACACCTTTAATCCCAGCACTTACTTGGGAGGCAGACGCAAACAGATCTCTGTGAGTTCAAGGCCCAGCTTGGTCTACAACGTGAGTCCAAGACACCCAGAGCTCTGTTACACAGAGAAACCTTGTCTTGAAAAACCAAGAAAAAGAGAGAGAGAGAGCTAGAGAGAGAGAGAAAGAAAGAAAGACGATGCCGTGTCCTTAGCAGAGGGCACTGCCCTAGGGAGAATACAGAAGGAATGATAGTAACATGTTCCCCAAGTGCCCAGCTTGGTGTCCTAGTGATTATAAACTAAATAAACCTTCTGGGTCAAAGGTGGCAGGGCAGGTGGAGAAAGTATGACAGCATTGGAGAGCCAGGAATTTGGGTCTCCACAAAAGCATCTACAAGTAAAGTCCCAAAGATCCTAGTTGACGCAGAATGCGAAGATCTGGTGTTCTGAGTCACATGACGTCTTGCTTAGGAAGTGCCATCCAAGAGAACACAGTGAGAGAAAGGAGAGACAGGCAGAGGGAGGGCTAGTCAATGCAAGGATGTGCTGTTGACCAAGACTAGCCAGTGGCTGTGCTTTTCAGGGCTGTAGAGATCACCATCCTCAGAACAGTCCATAGAGAAGGGCCTCTCCCATTGGCCAAAGAGCCACACTCCTGATGATACCCCTGATCTGGGCCACACATGCCTGGGCTCCCTGAACAGCCCCTGCTTTGTCTCACTTTCACTGTCAGGGCAAGGCTTTGAGACTGGAAACCAGATGTGAAGATGTAAGCAGATATCAGTCTAGGCAGTGTTGGGATGAGCTTATGGAAGTAGGAGGCCCCCCTCAGAGCTGGGTACTGAGGCTCTACCTAGGGCTGAGAGAAATGGCGCAGCCCCTGGAGCCAGATGTGTTTGGAGTGGGGGAGCTTAAACTGCACTTGGCCACAGACCTGCAGAATTCCAAATGGACTCTTCCATTGACTACCATCAAATTTCTGGCTTGACCCAGTCTTCAAAGACCTGGGACCATGGACTGTCTCTACCCAGGCCTCCGTGGAGCCTTGTACTATGGTTCAGACATTTAGTGTCTCCCAGAGAGGCTCGTGTGTTGAAAGCTCCCTCCTCAGCCGTTGACACTATAGAGGTGGATGGATCAATGAGGGACACTAGTCTGTTTTATCAACAGGTTGGTCTATACCTGGATTCATAGCTGTTAGGAATTAGATCCTGCTTGGAGGAAGTGGCTACGGAGGCATGCCTTTAAAGGATAGATCTTGCGTCCAGATCCCTCCTTTGTCTTAGTGCTGTTGTAGCAGCCTCCTCTCCCACATGTTGCATTGCCATGATATTTACTCTCACCATTGGCCTCTGGCCCATGGTGAGCCAATGCATTGAAACCTCAGAAATAGTGAGCCAAAATAAATCTTTTCTTTTAAGTTGTTTATGTTTTATATTTTTGTTGTTGTTGAAGCATAGAAAAGCTAATGATGTATCCTGCATCCAAACTGTTTTTTTTTTCCTATAGAAATCAACTTATAGGCCAGGCGTGGTAGTGCACGCCTTTGATCCCAGCACTCAGGAGGCAGAGGCAGGCGGATCTCTGTGAGTTCAAGTCTAGCCTGGTCTACAAAGTAAGTCCAGAACAGTCAGGGCTACACAGAGAAACCTTATGTTGAAAAAAGAAATCAATTTATAAGCATGGTGGCTTAATATTTGTGAAATGGGAACAATTTGTATAGCAAGTTAGTTCTTTGATATGGATCACATATTTGAAAGCTGCTTTTGCTATGTTACCAACACCCTTCTTTACCTACCTTGAATACTTAACCCATCATTTACACGACTCTTAGTACTTATAATTAAACTTACATTCCCATTTAGTGAATATAAACACTGTTTGCTACTGACCCATCAGCGTGTGTTGTGCATCAAGCTTAAACTTCATGGCTTAACACTGCCATATTATTTATTCATAATGTACAGAGCGACAATTAAGCCAGACTCAGATTGCGAGACTCTTCTGATGGTCATGCTGAGAGTCACTCACATACCTGTGGTCATCTTGTGTCCCAAATGCCGCAGGATAACCAACAGTCTCACCTGGCATGCAATGTTGCCAGCTAGTTGGTAGGACTGTGATGTCCAACATGGTAGCCACGGACACATTTGAAGTGTGCCTGGCCTTTAGTTAGAAGATGCTGTTAGTGTGTAAACCATACATCACCATATATCATAGTAAATTTTGAAGATCTACTGTGTCTGATATAAATTATCTCAATAATTCTTATGTGTTGATTATATGTTTAGAGATAACATTTGGATTATAGAAAGTAATAAAATAATTTCACTTTTTTCTCTTCTTTTAGAATGAGCATTAGAAAATATAAAATTGCCCTGTGGTCTATGTTGTTATCATATTTCTGTCAGACAGTAAGTAGGCTAAGACAAAGTACATCCTACCTTGCCTTTTATTCAGATGTTCTACATATCTGCAGACATGGCAGAGGAGAACTGTCTTACAGAAACTAAAAAAAAGTTGGATATTGCTAGAGAAGAACAGGAGAGGAGTCCAGTTTTAAATATATAGTTTTTAAGGTCCCTGTGAAAGATCAAAGTACAGATGGAGATGGATAATAAAAAAGTTGAAAACGTAGATCTAATTGTGGGAGAGAAGAAGGGGTAAGAAATCAGCATGACTATGATATGGTTGGAAACATACATGGAGGTAAGACCTTTCAGGGAGATGCAGAGACCAAGAATATCACCAAGAGTCGAAAGAAGCAGCCACATGTGAATTGCATAAAATATAACACTGGAAGAAGACCAGGACATGACCTAGCAGCACAGCCTGGTACCCAAGCTATAGTAAAGGATTCGTTCTCAAGCTGTGGGTCGCTACCCCTTTGGGGTGTCAAACAACCCTTTTACAGGAGTTGCCTAAAACCACTGGAAAACAGATATTTTTTACATTACAATTCATAACAGTAGCAAATTACAGTTATGAAGTAGCAACGAAACTAATTTTATGGTTGGGGGTCACCACAACATGAGGAAATGTATTAAAGGGCCACAGCATTGGGATGGTTGAGAGCCACTGTGCTAAAGAAAGGAAGAGGAGGCTCCATAGTGAGCCTCCACATGTTACTGTGTTAGCTACTCATCTTGCTGTGTCAACATGCCTGACAAAAGCGACTTACGGAAAGAGGGTTTTTTTTTGGCTCACAGTTTAAGGGTGCATCCCATCACAGTCCAGGAGGTCGTGGCAGCATGAGCTTGAGGCAGCTGATTACGTTGTATACACAATCAGGAAGCAGAGGGCGAATGTTTGCGTTCAGCTCACTTTCACTTTCTACTCAGTCCAGGACTCAGTACATGGAATGGCATAACATGTAGGGTGGGTCTTGCCACTGCAGCTGACCTGATCCAAATAATTTCTCACAGACATTCTGGGAGAGGGGTTCCCATGGTGAGTCTTAAGCCCTTTCCAGTTGACAATCGAGATTAACTATCACAACTCCACTGAACACGTTGTGTTTAAACCATAACCTTCTCCCCCTTAATCCTACAGGTTCATAGCGGTCCCATAATGCAAAATTCATTCAGTACAAATTCAAAAGTCCTCGTAGTCTTTAACAGTACAACACTACTTAAAAGTCCAAAGACCAAGTCTATATGAGACTCTGGGCAATCTCTTACTATCACCTATAAAATCTAAAACAAATTCCATAATTCCAGTGTACAGTGACACAAAATGAACATTGTCCATTAAAAAAAAAAAGCGTACTAAGGAATGATTGGATGAAAGCAAGACTGAAACCCAACAGGGAAAAGATTAGATCCTGTAGCCTCCACATTCAGCATAAAGGGCTTAGGATGAAGTCACCTGGGCTCCAAAGGACTTGGGTAGCCCCACCCCCCCAGCTCTGCTTCTGTTAGAACCCATGGTCTCTGCCTTGGGCCAGCTCCACTTTGTGTTTGCAGGTTTGCTTGGCAAATGTCTCATGTCCTGGCATCTCCAGCATCCTGGGGTTTCCACTGCAACCTAGACTTCACGTTCACAGCTTCATGTTGTGGCCCTGCGGGACTTCTTTTCAAGGACTTTGGTCCTGCCACACATTCCCTGGCCTCAGTAACTCTCAGAATTGTGATGCAAGACTCAATGACTTCCTCAGTCTTGCATCTTTATGCCTGCAAAAGCACCACGTGGATGATGCTACCAAGTTCTGCTGCCAGCTTGGGATGGAACCTGCTCCATATTGGGCCACCGTTGCATTGGCCCTGAGGAAACACTTTCCCAGGTTTCTGTCTTCGGGTAGGGAATCTAGCTTAGTTTCATTTCCTGCTGCTGTAATAAAATACAAAAGCACTTTAAGGCAGTAAGGGTTTGTTTGGGTCATAATTACAGGTTACAGCCCATCAGTGGGAGAAAGCAAGGCGGCAGGAACTTGAAGCAGCAAATCACTTTGCATCCACAGCCGAGAGCAGAGAGCAGTGAACTAACGCAGGCGTGCTGGTGCTCAGCTCACTTTTCCTTCTTTAATGCAATCTAGAATCCCCTGTCCAGGGAATGGTGCCACCCACAGTGGGGAGGTCTCCTCACCTCAATGAATGTAATCAAGATTATTCTCCTCAGACATGCCACAGGCCATCCTAATCTACACAATCCTCCATAAGACCCCTTCCCAGGAGATTCCAGTTACCATTGATCTGACAATTAAAACTAATTATCACAGAACCCCTCCAGTGGCATTCTTAGTCTACCCTCTCTCCTTTATAAATGAATTTACATTTTCACAGGTCCATTGATTCATGGGACCTTGATCTCCGGACATCTTTCTTGTCGCCTCAGTTCCAGGTGTCTCTTTAATATTGCTAGCCTCTCTCACAATTATAGCTGCTCTAAACCTTGCTGAGCTGGAAGGTTACACTAGCCCACATTTACCTCAACAAACTGCATGTTTTAAATATCTTTCTTCTCTCTCTTACTGTAGATGTGGATGACATGAGAGAGCAATAGCTCTCTATGCACACAGCCTGAATGTTATCTTGTCTTGAAATTTTCTCTTCCAAACATGTTAGTCCATTACTCCTGCATTCTGCCTCATACATGTCCTCAGGACATGGACAGAAGGCAGCCAGATTCCTCGCTAGAATGTCACAATGACCTCTAGCCTACTTGTTCCACTTTTAGACATATTGAACCAAGCCTTCATTGTATGTGTTTCTCTCAGTGGCTCTGTCTTCCAAGTCCCCACCACAATGGTCCCTTAGCTTCCTCTTACAGCAGTGGCAGATGTTTTCCACGTTCCGCCCACAAGCTAGTTTCAAAGGCCTAAGAATCACGTGGTCTGTTTATCATCGCAGTACTCCCACTTCTTAGAACTCACTTCTTCTGTGTGATTTGTTGCTGTATCAAAAAGCCTGACAGACGCAGCTTCAGGAAGGGTTCGGCTTGGTTCATAGCTTGAGCGTACAGTCCATCAAGGCTGTGAAGTCATAACAGCATACATTTCAGGCAGCTGGTCAAGTTGTGTCCACTATCTAAACTCACATTCCCATATTATTCAGTCTGGCCCAAGGAATGTTACCATACATATTTAAGATGGGTAGCGTTAATTAACCTAATATTATATTATACTATACTACACTATTTTAATTTTATTATATTATTAATTAGCCCATTATATTAATTAACCTAATCCAGGTAATTCCTCAAAGACATTCGCAGAGATTTGTTTCCATGGTGATTCTAAGTCACTATCTAAATTGACAATCAAGATTTGACCTTCACAGTTGTTCACTATTTTATCCTCCAAAGGGTTAACCCTTGTACACAGAAAGTGTATAATTAACAGCCATTGAATTAGGTAGAGTAAATTACATTGTGTTGTACTGCTCTTAATTGAGCGAATCAGCCTTACAGCCGCCTGTAAGCGCGCCTTTACTCCCAGCACTTGGGAGGCAGAGGCAGGTGGATCTCTGAGTGGGAAGCCAGCCTGGTCTTCAGAGCACGTTCCAGGACAGCCAGGGCTACACAAAGAAACCCTGTCTCAAAAAATAAAACGAAACAAAAACCAACCAAACAAAAAACAATGCCACCTTCTGTTTTTCTATCTCTAAGCAACGTCCCGCAGCCTTAGTTCCCACAGGTCAGCTTTGGTACCACTGCAAGCTTCCCTGCTTTCTTCCTTCTGCATCATCCACTCACTTCTATCTCTCGCCTTGTTGGGCTTGCTTCTCCAGAGTTACCTGTCATCTCTTCTGTCTACTTCCCCCTTGAACACAATCCATGTTTCAGGAAGGCCCAGCAGTCCACATGCCCTGTTGTTGGGGTTAGTCTTGTGAGCTGGTTTTTCAGAAGCCGAGTTCTGTGCACCTGTCCAGACTGCAACCGGATACTGGGGCACTATATTAACCGATGTAATGTAAAGAGTGATCCCCATTAATCCCCGATTGGTCGATAAATGGCCGGAACTTATGACTGGCCAGAAAGGATAGGAAGGCAGGACTTAGAATGGAGTCTTGACAGAGACCATGAGGGAGAGGGATTGAGGGAGGTGGCCATCAGACCGGATGGAAGCAGAAGCTCATAGCCAAGAAAGTTCACCCTGAGAACATCAGTACTGCTGATGGAGCAGACACAGCCTGGGAGACACCAGACTGGCAAGGGACGGGCATTTATATGGGTTTTAACAGGTGGAAGGATTAGAATAGCTCAGAACCTGCCCAGCATAATGCAAACAGCTTATTAATAAATGATAGTGTCTCTTTGTCATTTATTCGGGGACTACGCAGGCAAAGTGGGGGTAGAAACCCCCAACAGACATTAAGGAATCAAAGGGAGTATAGCTAACCTCCAGAAAAACTAATTTCCTTCCATAGATATCCTCCAGCATGAGTTTTTGTTTTGCTTTTTTTTTTTTGTCTGCTATTAGGATTGCTGCTAGGCTAATGGCAATACTGGCTTGAGAGAAGAGAGTATTGATGGAGCATTAGCTCCATCTGAATCACTCAGGCCTTTTTCTGTAAAGATGCCTCGCGTGCTGTTGACACAGTTGATAAAAAACTCTGGCCCGACATTCAACTCTTCCCACGTCCTTTCCAGTTCTCCCACTTCCGTTCCTTGCAAACTTTCTTCTCTGCTCAAACGGATGTCCCTTCTGCCCTAAGACCGGCTGAGCTGTCACTCCAACCACAACCCAGGGTCACGTGATCTGTCCCTCTCCCTCCTGGCTTACCCAATTCCTGCTCCTTCTCCATGCATCTAGAAATGAAACTGTCCAACAGACGCAATGGCCTGCGTTGCCGAGAAACCTCCCCCGTCTCGACCTCCTCTGAATGAAAATAGAGCTGTCCCTTTGTTCGTCGGCCATCAGGGATCTGGCAGTGGATATGGCTGGCCCTTTCTGTCATTCACCTCTGCTCTTTGGGAGGGTGTGCTTTCATTCTTGCTGCCTTTGTTCATTCAGTGATGACACCCAGTGTGGACAGACTGAACGGAACAGAAGGCAATCAGGGTACCCACCTTCAAAAACATTTTAAAATTTGGTCCTAAAGGCTGGTGGCACAGGCCTGTCATCCCAGCTACTCGGTAGACCGGGGTGGGAGGATCACAAGTTCAAACAAAGCCTGCCTGGGCTCCTAAGAGAGTTTAAGGCAAATCTGGTGACATAGTGAGAACCTGTCTCAAAAATAAAAATACCAAAGGGGTTGAAGATGCGACTCAGTGGTTGGGTGCTTGCTCTGAGTGCTTCATCTAGATAAAAGTAATGTGCCCATTAGCCAGCACAGCTGAACGAGGCATGAGGCCTTCACATGTAATACCTCTGATAGTGTAGTCCGAGGCATCACTTCAATACCACACTGCAGTTTTTCATACTTAATAAATTAGGACCCTAGTTTGAGTTTGGCCGTGGATGTTCCTAACCCGCTCTGTGTGAGTGGCTCCTCTAACCCCCTATGATCTTGAATCTCAGATGCTCTCTCTAGGTTTTTGCTTTCTTCCCAATCTACTGGAGGCTGAGAATGAAGGGGATGGGTTCTGCATGTGGGTTAGATGTCCCAGAAGCAGTCCACACCGCTGGATTCCTTGAGGTGATTTTGTTCAGGAGTCTCCACAAAGCACACATAGCTCATCCACTATCTGTCCTGGGAGAGGTAACATGGAGTAGACCAGAGGGGTCAATCAGGAGGAGGGGACATGGGGCTGGAACAATAGAAAGCAGAGAACTAATTCTCATTGCCCAAAGCTGCTGGAGAATGGTAGGGAGGCCTTTCAGCTCCCACCCGTGGTGTGGCCGCTGCTTGTTGGGATTAAAAACCGTGCTCTGAGCAGCATCTGAGCTGGCATTTAGATGAGTCCAGAATGTGAATTCTTGCTGGGGAGGCAGCGAGGACAATCCCTCTTTGTTCCAGTTCTTTGAGGACTACGGAAATAACTTTTAAAACAATAACCCTCCTTCCTGGGCTCTGTTGCTGGTTTGTTTGCTCTGAGGAATGTTTGGTAACTCTTTGGTCTCTGAGACTCATATTTAAACTCTGTGTTCTTGACCCCCGTAAAAGGCCAGATTCGGACTATAGGAAGAGACAGTGATGTGTTAATTGTACTGTTCTGTTATATGTTGCCTGCTCCTGGAGGACCACAGGCCTCTTAAGGGTTTGTTCTTTTAGTCATCCACTCAGCAGAATGTTTCCAAGAACTTAGTTATAGGCCCAAGACATTCTAGGAATGACTTGGAGTAGAAAGAAGTAGAAGAGGTGGCCCTTGCTTTTAAAGCCATATATATTATGTAGCATATATATTATGATTGATTCCCCTTGACTCAGACCAGAAACTGGGCTGCCCGAATTTTGACTATTGCTCCATTAAGTCAGCAGACCTTTCAGGAACTTTTCTCATTCAGACAGCAAAGGCTGAGCAAGGAGGGCAGAGGGGCTGAGTCTGTCAGGAAATGCAAATAATATTAATGGACCAATTGTGGGTGTCTAATCTAGGGGGCCTTTCTGCTTTCAAGGGGTCTCCTCCCAGGGACATCAGATCGCCTGGAACGTGTTAGAAATAGCTGAAGTAGGACCACGCCCTAACTTGCCAAGACAAGGTTTCTGATGAAAAGCTGATCTGTTCCCGTTTGTATGCACTCTGACCTTTGGGGGTGGGGGCGCTGCTGGGAAGATCGGGATTTAACCTGGTCTAGGTGAAAAGATAAAGAAAGAACTGCCCTAGGAAGCCCCTTCCTTGTTGCTATGTGAGGATTGAGTGGAGGGGTGCAGGGGACATAATGCCATGTGAAGGGTGGTGGTGGACTAGCTGCTGGGCAGGCTGGGACTGCAGAGCCCAGTGTGATGACAGCTGAGGCAGGGCCAGCTGGGAAAGGCTGTGTAAGCCAATGAGTTTAGATCCAAGTTGGACTGAAAAGGAATACCGCTCCAAATTTATACACCAGGAAACCAAAACACAAATAGGTTGAGTAATTTATCTAGAGTCCCATAGCTGATCACTCACAGAGCAACGGATACAAGCTAGAATTCATACCTTGATCTGTAATCCCAAAGCCCATTTTCAGAATCACTACATAAGACCATAAGGAGACAAAATATAAATAATCATATCATTTTTAAAATTTTTTATGTGCATGGGTATTTTACCTGTGTGTGTGTGTGTGTGTGTGTGTGTGTGTGTGTGTGTGTGTGGTGTGTGTGTGTGTCACATGTTTGCCTAGTGTCCTGAGAGGCTAGAAGAAGATATGGGAACCCCTGAATCTGGAGTTACAGATAGTTGTGAGCTGCCACATGGGTTCTTGGAGTGAGCCCTGGTCCTCTGAAAAGAACAGCCAGTGCTTTTACCAATGAGCCATCTCTCCAGCTCCACATGGTATCACTTTTTGTGCATCTTTATTGCTTTGCATTTCATGAATTTCATAATAACATAGCTTAACTAACACAAGATGATTGAGAATGTAATAAAATAATAAACCCCACAAACCAAGAAGAGTCATAAGTTCTGTTTGTGGTATTAAAGGAGAACAGCGCTTGCCATTTGCAAGCACAGATGTTTTCCCAAGAAGAACCCTGTTCCCTGCCATTGCTCTGTAAGCAGCTTGAACTAATCCGCCGTGAAGGCAAAGCACTTTGTGGTTTATTGCAGCCTCTGCTTCTGCGCTGTTGCCCGGACCAGTCCTTCTACCCTGCCTTTCTGTCTGTCCTGCTGGCAGGGGTGTGCAGCAGCACACACGGCAGGAATGACCCTCTACAGTCCCACCCCTCTGTGTGTCAGTGCAGATATGTGAGACCTGAGCTGAGGCTCCTGCTCAGACTCAGGCCCAGGGGCCTTTGCTGATCACAGTCCAGTACACAGCAGGTCCTTCACGGTCAAATTGGCTTTTGTGGTCTCTGCAGGGAGGGATGAAAATGCGCATGTCCTTGGTGGCACAGCGAGCTAAAAGAGCAGACAGGAGGTAGCTCAGGCGACTCTGTTTTGTTTGTTTTTTCAAGACAGGGTTTCTCTGTGTATATCTGGCTGTCCAGGACTCACTTTGTAGACCAGGCTGGCCTTGAACTCACAGAGATCCACCTGTCTCTGCCTCCTAAGTGCTGGGAATAAAGGCGTGCGCCACCACGGCTCGGCTCTGCTTAGGTGATTCTGAAGCTACCCTTGATTGTGGGAACCTCCAGTCTAATGGCGGAGGCATTGCTCTGGCCTCCAGACAGCTCTTAAGTGGGATGAGGGAGGGACAGCATCCATTTTTCCGTGAAGTCCAGACTGCTCCAGGAGACTTCCAGGCCAATGGGAGGAACAGAAAGCACAGACCCAGGCGAAGATGGAGCACCGGGGTCAAAGTTACTAACTAGCATATTAATAAAATAAAGTCAGAGCACTTCTGGTTGGAGGGCTCTGGGGCAGGAACTGCCTCTTGCCTTTTCCTGCTAAAGCAGTAAGCACATTGCATCTGTTACATGAGAGGCCAGTAGACACTGGTGGCCCAGGCTGCTCTTAGTGATGAGGGGCCCTCTACCCAGGACTTATTTTAGATTGCTACTCAGCCAAGGGACCCTCCTGAGACTGAGGTGGGTAGTTGGCCACACTTGGCCATCTCTCTTCTAGCCCATCTTACAGCCAAGGCTGGTGGTGCCTGTCCATGACACGGCCGTTGGTTCCCACCTATGGAGAACAGCTGGGCCTTCCAGAGCACTGTCTAGCATGTGGTGTATTTGTTGGCTTAGGCAAAATGACATCCTTCTGTCTCACCACCCTTCCTCCTCAACACCTCTGCTTGAAACCGTTGCCTGCAATTGTTGGAACAAGAAAGAGAACCTGAAGTCTGCCGAAAGGGATGCTGGATCAATCGGGTTCTTGTTTTTGCCCCACAAGTGACTCCCACGTCACCTTGGGCAAGTCCTCCACTTCCCAGTCAGCATTAAAGTAAGAAGAATGGCAAAGAGGGAAGGTTACATGATCTGAAGCTGGGGCACACTGGCTCCACCCTGAGGGTGTGACATTGGGTGAGGCAATTCTGTTTTTCCTCAGAGAAAAGCTTTTAAAAATCATTTGAGCTTTGTTATTATTCATGACACGGGAGTGATGATACCCTGAACTCAGCTACTGTGAATGTGGTGAAATGCTTTGGAAAGGTGGATCATTTAATATGTTGCTGATGTTACTGTTGAAGAGGAGACAGATACCCATCCTTGCTGTCACATGGTGTTATGCTGCTGATAATATTGAAAAAAAATGGAGGGAGGTGTCAGGTGTAAAAAATACTAAATGTGAGGTTCATATTAGCCAAAATGAATAGTCTGTCTGAACTTGAGTTGTAGGAATAGCTAACTCATGTGCTTGGGTTAAGGGGGGCTTAAATGAATGAATGAATAAGTGAGTGAGTGAGTGAGTGAGTGAGTAATTAAGTAAGTAAGGCAGCAAGAGGGCTCATGGGGCAAAGGTCTTGCCGTCAAACCTGATGAACTGACTTTAATTCCCACATGGTGGAAGAGACAGCTGACTTCCAAAAGTCATTCACACAGACCCAGGAGCTAAGGTTTGGAGAATTCAGAACCCAGCGGGGAAATGAGAGCTTAGCATGGTACAGTGCTGTATAGTATGAGAAACCGTACTTGGAACCCTAAGCGTGGGGGACTTCATAGAGACCAGCGAAGCCTGAGTATAGGAGGAAGCTTCAGCTTTGCTGACGTATGAGTGCACTCACTCACAACCGGTGGTTTTGGACCGCTGCGCTACTTTACTCATTGGTGGGACGAAATGCCTGGTAAAAGCAACGTAAAGGGATTTATTCTGGCTCACTGAGGGTACACAGTCCATCGTAGTGTGGAAGGTGTGGTAGGAACTCAAAGCCCGCACGATCAGGAGGCAGAGAGATGAATGTCGATGCTCAGCGGGCTTTGTTTTATTAAGTCTAGACCCCCAGTCCATGTCGAGGTACTATCCACATTCGGTTAAGCCTTTCCAGAAACACCCTCAGCCTAAGCCCAGAAGTGTGTCTCCTAGGTGATTCTAAGTCAAATCAAATTAAATCATAATGGTTAATTCATCACAACCACTCTCTACAACGTTAGCACCGTTTAAGATTTCAGAGATACTGACACGAACAAAATTGATTTAGAAACCCGGTCTTTGGAGGATCTTATATTTTCATGGGATAAGACTCAGTAAATAAAAACACATAAAAGATCTCAGCGTTAGTTAAGTGCTAAGGAATTGGTTATAAAATAAAGCAGATGGAGGCTCAGGATTATTGGGGTGAAGAGCAGCAGGAGAGGAGGATGGAGAGTGTAGGGCTCTGAGACACAAAAGTCATAGGATTTGTTCAGTAGGGAGGACAGAGAGGTGGAGAGGAGACACAGGACTCTCGGGGTATTACAGCACAGATTGCATCTGTAGGGTGCCAGGGAAAGGGAGCTTTAGATTTGTTGGCTCTGAGATACCCGTTAAAACACCTCCAAAGCTGTCCCATGGACAGGTGGCTGTGTGGGTCTGAAGGTCAGGAGGTCTGACGCAGGTTTAAACCTGGAGGTTTTCAACATAAGGATGAGGCTCGGGCTGCGAATGTGTCGGGGACATCAGAGCAGGGTGTGTGTGTGGCAAAGAAGAGATCCGAGGATGTAGTCCAGACACTCGGTATTAGGAAATTGAGAGAACGGGAGGATCTGGTATAGGGGATCGAGAAGAAAAAGGAGACTGTGGTACTTAAAGGAAAGTACACCTGCCGAGGGAAGGTGTATCCAAAAGCAACCACCCATGTTAGATTGAGAAAGATAGTATCTAGGAGACTGGCCATTCACCACCTCACTGAGCACACTGAGGCCATGGTGTTTGTCCTCTGGTGTTGAAATTTAACTGCCACCTCAACAATACAAAGCGGCGGCACTAACACAAGGTGCTTACGTCACAACTAGTTCTCTTCATAAGCAGACGAAGCCGTTATTTGGGGAGAAGTTTGGTTCTAGAGGGGCGTCTGTCTGTCTTCTCCATCTCTGTGTGTGCCCTCTCGCCATGTGGTGCCCTGCCAGGTTCGGAGGCCAGCCAGCACCTGAAGGTACTTTCCTGCCGAGTCAGGTTTGATGAGTTATAATTTATATAGAGTGATATCCATCTCCGTTGACTCTTCAGTCCAGTGGATTTTGCCAAGCCCACATGATTTAGAAAGCACCACGGCGATGAGAATACAGCACATGTCCATCTTTCCAAAAGTCCTCCTGCTCCCCCTTTTGCTGATCTTCTTAATCTGTTCCTTTGTTCATCATACATATTTTTCACTTCTATACCTACACACTGAGTCTCTTAATTGGATTGATTGATTTCTGTTTCCTGTTTTTCTTCTTTTTTCCAAATTGTTTTAACTATTCTGGTTACTTTAATTTTTCTGTATAAGTTTTAGGATAATCTTGTCTATTATTACTATAAATCATGTAGAGATTTTCTTTTATGGGGGGTAAGAATTACATGAAACCAGTAGGTCAATTTGGGATTAATTTGCCTCTTTACTGTGTTGAGTCAAATCCATGAGCATAGTATTTCTGTCTTATTTATTTTTAATTTTTCATATATTTTCTACATGTTCACATAAGTCTTGCACATATTTTGAGAAATAAGTCTCAAAATATAACTCTTGTACTTCGTTAGAAACAAGGTCTCACTCTGTAGTTACGACTGTCCTAGAACTTACTATGTAGCCCAGGCTGGCCTCAAATCCATGGCAATCTTCCTGTCAAAGTATCTCAGCTTGAGGCATTTACATGTTCTGTTTATTTTACACCTAAAGATGTTTGAGGGGTTGTAAATAATAGTATATGATAAATTTTTGTTTCCTTACGGTCATGACTTTTGTGTACAAATACAATTAATTTTGTATGTTTATCCTACATCACACAGTCTTGATTAATTCATTTATTAGTTCTAAAACTGCTTTAGTGGATACCTTGGATTTGTCTGTGTAGCTCATCATATGAGATTAGAAATTGTTTTATTTATTTACTTCTGAATTTTGTGCCATACATTTCCTTTTCTTGACTTATCACTGGCTGGGACAGCAACACTGTGCCGAGCAACAGAGATTGTCTCAGCAAGGGTTTCTATTGTTGGGATGAAACACCATGGCCAAGAAGCAAGTTGGGGAAGAAAGGGTTTATTTGGCTCACACTTCCATGTTTTAGTATATCATTGAAGGAAGCCAGGGCAGGAACTCAAAGGAGGCAGGAACCCAGAGGCAGGAGCTGATGCAGAGGGCATGGAGGGGTGCTGCTCACTGGCTTGCTCAGCCTGCTTTCTTCTAGAACCCAGGACCACCAGCCCAGGGGTGGTCCCATCCACAATGGGCTGGGCCCTCCCCCATCAATCACTAACTAAGAAGATGCTCTGCAGGTTTGTCTGCAGCCTGATCTTATGGAGGCATTTTCTCAGTTGAGGTTCCCTCCTCTTCAATGATGCTAGCTTGTCTCAAGATGACACAAAACCATCCAACACAAGCACACTTGACTGCCTCTAATGTTAGGGGAGAGGATTTGGTTTTTTACCACTCAGTATGCTCTTAACTGTGGATTTTTATGATTTTTTGATTTTTGATTAAAGAATAATCAAGTTCAGGAAGCTTCTTCACATGCCTGTGTTTCTCACAGTGTTCTTAAGCTCTTAATGCTGCAGAATTTTGTCAGAGGATGTTTCTGTATTGATTGATATGGGTTACCTGTTTTCTTTGGTAAGGTGGTGGATTGTACCAGTTAATTTGGAAGTATTGACCCAGCCTTGCCTCACTTCAGTGAACCTCATTTGTTGATAGTGAAGAGTTGTTTTTATGTATCGTTGAATCCTATTTTCTAGTATTATATATAATATAATAATAATAAATCTATTATACATAAAGTATATACTATATATATATGTATACTGTTGTTTTTCGAGACAGGGTTTCCCTGTGTAGTCCTGGGTGTCCTGGAACTCATTCTCTGTAGACCAGGCTGGCCTCAAACTTGGAGATCTGCCTACCTCTGCCTCCCGAGTGCTGGGACCAAAGGTGTGCACTACCACTGGCAGCCAAACTTATACTCTTGAGAAATATTATTTGGTTTTCATTCTTTGGCTTATTTTATTTTAATCTTGTTTTGGTCTCAGGGTAACACTAGCTTCACAGAATGGCTTGGGAAGAGTGACCTTCCTCTTCTACAATCAGAGGAGATGGCACAGAATTGGATTAGTTCTTTCTATGTTTGATAGAATTCTCCAGTGAAACAGTTTGGGCCTTGCAGAAGTAATTAATTAAATTGTTTCCTGTATTTATATTATTAGTTAATTGGTCATCTGTGTTAATCCTTAGCCCACCATTATAAACACACAGACAGATTACTAATGGATTTTAACAAGCCTTGGCATGGATTGTACAATCTTAGCCCATCTAAGCTAGCTCATAATTCTATCCCGGAATAAAGTCCCATATTATATACATACGTTCCCTGGGCTGTTTTTCTCCACACTATGCTAATGTTCCAGACCACGTGGAGTGATCTTCTTTCATCTACCCCATCGTATGTCCTCCTTCTTCCGGCTCCTCTGGCTTCTTCTCCTCTTCTCTCTGGAGGCTTCTTCTTCCCCAAGATCCTCTCTACTTCAGAAGCCCTAACACCTTAGTCCCGCCTACCTCTGTCTTTGCCCAATCTCAGGCCTCAACATTCATTCAACCAATCAGAGACAATGATTAACAAGAAAGGTAGCATGGCTTCACTTTGTGTACAGCAAGCAGGCTTCTGGGAGCAGGTTAATTAACATCTAGAATGCATACCATCACCCTATCAGGACCTGGGGCTTTACTCTTAGGGGAATTTTTGAAATAACAAATTCAATTTTCTTAGCGATTATAGACATTCCACTTTTGTTACATATAGAAATGGTAGCCATTTGTTTTTGAGGACATGATTCATTTCATCCATGTGTTTTCAATCTGCATGTGCAGAGTGTTTCCTGGTTATGCCTTTGAGCTCGTGGGTGGGTTCTGTAGCAACACCCTCTTCTTCACTTCTGATTTTGGTAATTGTGTTATTTTCCTGTTTTCTTCACACCTGTCCTAGCATTGCATCTGGTTGGCTGTATTGACCCTTTCAAATACCCAGGTCCTTGCTTCCCTGCTGCTTTCAGTGATTCTTGCTCCTCAGCGTGTTCTTCCTTCTGCTTCCTATTTCACTTCCCCTCTCCTCACTGACTTGAACCTCACCTCTCCCCCAACCCCCTCACCACCCCTGCCCTGCGTGGAACTCATGCTGTAGGTTGATTGGTCTCATGCTCAGTGTTCTAGCTGTGGTACTACAGATACCATGTGTTCCATTTTCATTTTCATCAACTCAATGTATTGTTTTTATTTGCTTGTTTCTCTTGAAACTTTCTCTTTGAACTGTGGATCTTTAGAGGTGTAGTGGAGTTCAAAATTAATATGAAGCAATTACTTTAAATAGTGAGTGGAAGAGTAAGTACATAATGAACAACATAAGAAACCTTCAGAAAGCAATTGAATGAAAAGTTATGAGAGAAAATTGAAATAAATTAAAACCAAGCGTGATATTTTATCATGTATCCTGTTACATGTATTTAAAATTTGTAACATGATATTATGAGTTATTCACAGGGAACAAGCTGGTTCCTGTGGAGTCTGTTTAATGTGTTCATATATTATGTAAATTATCTTTGTGTATGAATGAGAGAGAGAGAGAGAGAGTGTGTGTGTGTGTGTGTGTGTGTGTGTGTGTGTGTGTGTGTGTGTGTGTGTATGCAGGCTCGTGCTGGAGAAGCAGCCAAAATCTCACTTCTCCACAGTCTTGACCACATGCAGCATTACTAGGTAAAGCCCTCCTGCTCTTCTAGCTCTCTAACCCTCGCCATCTACTACTATTCCATAGGGTTTATGCTCTGTACTTCCCCCATTGCATGACACGCTCCTAAACTGGGAGATTCAAAGTCTGATGACTTTGAATGGCCAGGCTTGGTGGCACACGCCTTTAATCCCAGCACCCGAGAGGCAAAGGCAGGTGGATCTCTGTGAGTTCAAGGCCAGCCTGGTCTACAAAGTGAGTCCAGGACAGACAGGAATACACAGGGAAACCCTGTCTCAAAAAAAAAAAAGTCGGGCTGGAGAGATGGCTCAGCGGTTAAGAGCACTGCCTAGTGCTCTTCCAAAGGTCCTGAGTTCAATTCCCAGCAACCACATGGTGGCTCACAACCATCCACAATGTGATCTGGTGCCCTCTTCTGGAATGCAGGTGTACATGCAGATAGAGCACACATATGCATAAAATAAATAAAATAAATCTTTAAAAAAAAAAAGTCATCAGTATGTTCCTCCTAAGACTGCTTATCATTTTACTATGATTCTAATGACAAACACTATTCAATTTTCTTTTAAGAATTAGGGAATGTGGGTGCTAGGGAGATAGCTCACTCAGGGAACTGCTTGTGTGAAAGGCTGAGAACTTGGGCCTGATCCCCAGCATCCACATTGAAAGCTCGGGTGTGGTGGCCCATTCTCCGTGGCCCATTTTGTCATCTCAAAAAGCCAAAGTGGATGGCTTTTGAGGAATGAAAGGTGAAGCTGTCCTCTGGTTTCCATATGTGTGCATGCACACACACACACAATGAGAAAATTAGGGAAATTGGTTGTGTAGTTCATTAGAAAAAGTTTTAAAAAAGCAATAATAAATAGGAAAATTCTGAAAGAAGGTAAAATCAATTATAAAACTAAAGTAAATTTAAATGGAGTGGTATCAGGATGACGGGACAAAGAGAAGAAAATGTGGAATTTAGCATTCTGATAAAGATGTATTTTTTTTAACTGTTTAATGATTTCTTACATATATGTAATATATTTTGGTCATGTTCACACCCCCATTACTCTCTCCCATGCCCTCACTCCCACTCAACCTTTTCTTCTTTCCAGCAGGCCCCCAAGTCCTTTGTTCATTATTTTTGTTTGTTTGTTTAGTTAACATTGCTTCCATGAGCATCAGCAACAACCAGTATTGATATCACCAAGGAAAATAACTCCCCTCCTCCAACAAGCATCAGCTCCCAATAACTCCTCAGCTGGAGGCGAGGCCTCATGAGCCCCTCTGCCATCCACGATGGGGCGTTGATGGGCCCTGTATGGGGAATGTGTTGCGTAGATGACCATGGCTTGTGTGAGCCTGTGAGTGCAGCATCGGTGTTATGTCCAGAAGACACTGTTTCGTGGCACTGTTCCCATTCTCTAGCTCCCCTTTCTGCAGTGTTTCCTGAGGCTTCGGGGTGGGGGTAGTATGGATGCTCCATGTAGGGATGAGCATTGAAGTGTGATTTTTCTCTCAGCCCAGTGACCAGCTATGTGTCTCTGCATTAACTACCGCCCACTCCAAACACCGCTTCTCTGACCAGTGCTCAGAGCAACACCGATTCATGAGTCTAAACATTAATATTTAGAAGACAGTTCAACAGCATGACCGTTTTAGCAAAATAGTTATCAGCTCCCCTTTCATGGCGACCTCTGACCTCCCCAACCATGAACTTTTGACCAAGTTTACAGTATCAGGCATGAATTCCTTTCCATGGAGTAGGCCTCAACTCCAACCATAATGCAGTTGGCTACCCCCACAAAAGTCATGCTGCTATTGTTCCCGTGAGCATGTCTTGACTGTCCAGGTTGATATTGTGGCTTGCAGGACTCATAGCTGGACAATGCTGTTGATGACTCTTCTCCTTAAGCAGCTTACATAGTACCTTCTAGAACTGTGAGAGTTAACCAGCAAGAAAATAGGACTAATTTCTGTGTATCCTGCAATCAACATATGCATGTCTTCAGCCATAGGGTCTTACCATCCAGTTCTGGTGGGTGGCCAAGTATAACAGAAGTGGCCTGTGTTGTTTTGGAGGCCTCTAGGCCTCCCTGACAAACAGCTCATAGGACGGTGTCTTACACTTGGCACTGGGTTTTCATTTACTAACCTGTGGCATATGGCAGCTATATTACCCACCACTGCAGGTTACCTCCATCAAGTTCCTTTAAAAAAGAATTATGCTTTTAAATTGGCTTTAAAAGGCAGCTTTCCAAATGACTTTTCCATATGTCCTTAATTCGGGTTAACCTTTCCCCTCTCTCCCTTTCTCCCCAATCCCTGCTTCAACCCTTTCACCCCCACTCCCAGCATTCTGCCCCTCTACTTTGTTATCATATGTGTACTACAATCTTCTCTCCCTTAAGATCTTAAAGACAGTATTCTGTTTATTGGTTGGTTTCTTTTTTACCAATGCGTGAGACACACGTGTGACTGTGTATGCATTGAGTGTGTGAGTATGGGCAGACACAAGCCATGGCACACATGAGGCCAGAGAACGGCCTCCGGTGGATGCTCACCTCCCACCTTGTTTGAGACAGGGTATCTTGTTCGCTGCTGTGTACACGAGGCTAGCTGGGCCATAACTTTCAAGGATTCTTCTGTCTTTGCCTCCCATCTCTCTGGGTGCTGGGATGACAGGTGTATGCTACTGGGCCCAGATTTACATAGGTTCTGGGGATATAAACTCAGATTCTTATAGTGGCATGGAAAGTGACTTTACTCAGTGAGCTGCCTTCACTGACCCAAAGGGAAAACGTGAATTCTTTGATAGCTAATGTTGGGAAAACAGTCTTGATAACATTAGATTCTTCCCCCACATAAGTTCAAAGGAAGTTTCAGGTGGATAAAAGATTAATGACAGAGTGATAGAATCAAAATGCTAGCAAAAACATGGAACTATGTAAAGATATCTTCGGAAGAAGAAGCCTGGGGATGACACAAAATAGTAACAAAATAAAAGACCCATTGAGCTAGGAAGCCATTTTTCCTGGCGAAGCACTGCATGATATGGTGATTTGTGTTTCCCCTACAAAGAGGTAGTTTTCATAGTAAAGATTCCTTCAAATCTGCAAGAACAAACAGAACAAGAGCAGTTCAAGGAAAATGAAGATGCCCACTCCAACTCCTAGTGGGGAGAAAACCAGGAAAGAGATACCAATTCCGTGCATCACACGGCCAGAAACAAGAGGACAGAAGCTAACAGTGTAATTTGTTAGGAAAGGAGAGTCAGGAATCCCTCCTGTACGCTGCTGTGGGAGAGCCAAGTGTCGTTTTAGCCAAATTCTCTGCTGTTCAAAAGTCTACATTCATGAATTGATCCCAAAGAGCAGGTGAGACACTCAGGGGTAAATTAATGGTTGAGTTCGATCCTTGGGTCCATGGCAGAAGGAGAGAACAGACTCACCAGAGGTGCCCTCTGACCTCCACACAGCTACCATGGTGCATGTGTGCACACACTCACACACATCATGCACACGTAGACACAACAATAAATAATAAAAACATTTCAGTGAGTTGGTCCTAAATATAGCCTTGCAAAAGCAAGAATTCACATTTACCCAAAGACAAGTGTGAAAGCCATTTTCTACATCAAGAGATTGTAAGCCACTCTATGACAAGTCCCTCAAGAAAGGACAAGGTAAGCATGTGATACATTCACATCTTGTAACACTAGGCTTCTGTTAATGTGGTGGTTTTATGTCAACTAAAACTAGGATGATATCCAGGATATTTATGTACTGGGGTGAGGGAGCAAGGTAGAGAAACCGTGAATAGTACTTACTTGATCTTTTTAAAAAATTATTATTTTGATTTTGTGTATGTGAGCTTTTGCCTGCATGTATGTATGTGCATGTATACTGGTGCCTGGGCATGCCAGATGAAGGGGCTAGCTCACATGGGACTGGAGTTAAGAACAGTTTTAAACTACCATGTGGGTGCTGAGAACTTAGACCTGGTCCTCTTCAATGCCTTTAAATGCTGAGCCGTATCGCCAGCTCCAATATTCATTTTTTGAGAAAAAAAATCTCACTGTGTAGGCAGTCCAAAGCGGGCCTGGAATTCAGCACGTGGCGCAGGCTGGTCTTAATGGTGGTTTTCTTCCTCCACCTCCTGAATGCTAGGATTGAAAATGTGAGCTACTGCAGCCAGCTATTTTGTTTTCATCTCCATCTATGTGTGCAAACTCACTCTGGAAGGATACACAAAGCATGTTGACAGTGGTTGCCCAGCAACGGCTGAGTGACTAGGATTTAGGAAGCTGGATGGAGGCAGGCCTGAGAGGGACATTTGCTAATAAAATCTTTTTTTTTTTTTTTACAATGTATTCTTTTGTATCTGCATGTGTGGGATTGGATACTCAAGTAGTAAGTGAGATAAAATCTTGAACTGTCTCTGGAAGAGAAAGAAGGAGATAGAATGATCTGTGTTCCCTGAGCACCGATTGTGTATCCAGAGGGAGGAACACCAAGAGTAAAAAGCTGTGAGGATTTGGAATTTATCCTAGGAGGTGTGCTCTTACGGCACCATGAAATTCCCAGGTCAGAACTTAGAGAGCGTTCTGTGCCAGCATTTCTTCTGTGGCAGAGAAAGACAAAGAGTAATGAATATTTGCTGGAGAGAGAGGAAGAACCCCTGCACATATTAAGAGGAGAATGCAGGAAGAGCTTCTGCAGCTGGCTCAACCCCAGACATGCCTCTATCATTATCGTCTGATATGCCTGCTCCTCTACTTCCCGGAAGCATCTGCTGTACCTTCCACGCCCTCCCCGAGCCCAGATTTCATACGGAGCACTGGGTGCTACTGTCCGCATGCCACTTATACGACCTTCCAGAATCTGAGGCAATGCCTAGAGCACACCGCAAACACATCATGCTCCCCATCCTTCTAGGACCCACAACTACTCCTCTTGCCAGCCATGCACTATCAGGTGTCTGTGTGGTCCCTGCACCCTGAGTGTTGGGTGCCCTTCCTGGAAGCCTCCTGGGCCTGGGTCAGATTGTGAGCCTGTTCCCCTAACTCAAAGTCTCACTTCTCACTTAGCCCCCAAAGCCCCATGAATGATGGATGATAAAAGTGTTGGAGGTGGGTGTAATCTGACTCCTCTCTAAGGAGTGTCTGTCTGATCTCTCAACAGTTCCATAAGGAAGAACTGATTTCTAGTTTTGAATCAGCAGCAAAATATTTGTGGGAAGATTTGTTTTCTAAGTACTTTTTCTATGTGGTTTCTTCATAAAGGCAGGGAAAGCTCAAACGCAGGTATACAGTGGTCCTCTCCAAAGAGGAAGCTGAGGAATACTGGCCTTTGGGATACAAACATGTGTGTCTGAGTCTTTAATCAGTGGATTCTTTTGTTTGGTGTTTGGTTGGTTTTATTGAGATGGGGTTTGACTGTGCCACCAGGCTGGTCTGGAACTCTCTGCCTTTCTGATTACTAGTATTACAGGCACCACAATGCCTGGATTTTTTAATGCATGTTTTACACTATTTCATGGGGTGCAAAAAGGGCAGGAACATCCATACTGCAATGAATGGAAACCAGTTCAGGTTTCTTGGGAGGAAAGGGACAATTCTTTGCTGCCAGAAGACACATCTGCCTAATAAAATATAGTCAAATTACCGTGTTTTAATTTCTCTTTGTACAGCCTTTAATTTTCATTTTTAGGGACTTTAAGTATTTTGTTATGTTTTATAATTACATCACATAGTCACATATTCCAAAGTCACATGGGGAAGAGTATTAAAAACCTATTCCCTACCCATGCCTTCCCAACCCATTTCCCTCATGACCTTCTAATGTGTAGTTTGTGCTTTGTGCTGTAAGCATATGTAAAAATACAGCCATATACATATGGATTTTTTGTGTTCCTTCTTCTTTCTAAAATAAATGGTAGCTTACTTACATAGTTTTTTTCTGTCACCTTGCTCTCCCTGACCCTGGAAGTCACAACAGATACATAAGGGTATATATACTCTGAGTAGATTCCTAACATTAAGATTACTGAGTCAAAGAGCAAATGCAACCTTGTACTTTGGGTAACTACATCGCAATTCCCCTCACCATGCTAGAGTTTACCATTCCTGCATATTTACTGTGATGCAAAGCAGATTTTAGATGAGATGTTATTATTATCTGGGTTATGAGATGTATTAACTAAGAAAGGTTGGATATATGCTCAAAATAATGGAGCTGGTGCTTTCTGTTAGTCAGGCTTCCTTATTGGTGTGACGAGATCCCCGACACAAACAATTTCAGGAAGGCAATGCATTTAGCCCACCACTGTTTTACTAACTGATGTGTTCTCTGCTGGCAAAATGATCCAATCCAGGCAAATTAAGTTATATAAAGGCAGGTTTATTGGATATGAGATGGAAAGAGAAATAGCATGCGCATGCAGAGACCCAAAGACAGAGACAGGGAGAAAAAGGGAAGGAGAGGGAGAGACCCTAAAATGTCCAGTTTATATAGGAGAGGGCTTCTGGGGGTGGGACATGCCCTGTAGCAGGTAGAGACTGAGGCATGCTGGGAGAACCTAGAGATCAGGGTCTTAAGTCCTAACAACCACAGGCAGGGAAGGCAAGGTAGAGCAGAATTGTTTGTTTTTCTGTAGATAGGGAAGAAAAAACAGTGGCTCCTCTAAGGAAGTTAAGAAATCAACGAGACTTATGGGTAAATTCTCCCTGGAGTGTGGGAGAGACTTTTCCATCTATAACTTAACCCCTTTAGGGTAGTGGGGGATTAGCAATTCGATGTAGACAGAGATGTCATTTTCAGAGTGAATCAACAGGTTCAAAAGCCACAGAGTCTTCACACACACACACACACACACACACACACACACACACACACACACACCTAGAGTAACTCGGGTTCTTTTCTGTGTTTGCTTTGAGACAGGTTGATTGACTTATGTGCAGTTTGGGAACCTGGAATTTTCTTACCCTCTGCAGACGGAAGCAGAGTCTCCGCTGGTGTTGCGAGAAACAGGCCGAATGAGGCAGAGAAGGTACCCATGGGATCTGGCCTGAGCATGAGTTGGGGGTGGGGGGTGGAGTGGACATTGCTGCAACTCTCCTGGGCTCTTTACCCGGCTCCGGGAATTTCCAAGGACTCAACTCCTTCCTTCCCCCCAGACATGGAAGCCAGGAGTCAACTGCAGAGCCTCAGCCCTGATGTGCCTGCCCTCCAAGGAGTTTATGTTGGGACGACTCTGGCTCCTTCTGCTCTGTGAGGGCTAGTCAGCTGGCATTAGCTTCTGTCATTGTCTCTCCTGTCCACCTTAATTGAAAAATTGGAAAACAGCTTTGTTAATGATCCCCTCCTTTTTGCCTGGGCCTCCACACCCTGGGAACTTCCTGAGCGACAGCCCTGGCATATGGGGGCCAGTCTGGGAGCCCCTCCTCTGGATGGGGCTCAGGGCCTTGGCAGATGGGTGGCTGTCCAGGGTGCAAAGAGCAAAGAGGCTCATGGCACTAAGGCCACACCCTGTATCCAAGGCCTGCATTGTTCCCTTATGGAGTAGAGTTTCTTCTGCACTGGCAGCCCGTGCCTTCCCCAGAAAGGGTGGAGGCCAACACACAAGAATCAAGGGTTTTGCTTTTATCAGAGCAGCTGACGGAAGGTGACAAGCCACTGCCAGGGAGCTGTGGAGGAGAGTGGCCCAGACACCTGGGCAGAGAAAGGTCCTTTTCTTTTTGGGTTTGGTCATTTCTGCCTCTCTGCAGTATCTGTCCTTCTCCAGCATTCTCAGGGTCTCTGTCGTCTCAGAGGCTGAGGAGACAAAGGAAGAGATGAAAAGACAGTGCATAGGTGACATGATGTGGGGACCCAAGTCGTCTCCCTGTGGGCCTCCTTGGGACTACAGAACTATCATTTTAGGTGATCCTTGGGAGGGCCGTCTTATCCCAGCATTGTTAAGAACTGGACTTGCACATACCCCCTTTTGTCCTTTCTTTTGCTCTACTAGACGTGGAGGACTGACAACAAAGCGGAGTGTTAGTTTCTTTCGGTGGTCACATTAACATTGTACAGGAACAGCTCTCCATTACTCAACAGAGTCAAAGAGCTAGTCCAGCTTTTGGCCTTCACAGCCCTCTTTGGGCATTTTTTCATTACCCTCCCTACTCTCCAATCTGTTCCCCTAAAGTCCCTTCCTGGCCTTCTTGGGGGGCACAAAGGCACTGGAGCCCTCAGCCCGCTGTATGTGAGTCTGTCCTACCTACTGGGTATGTGAGTCTGTCCAGCAGCAGTTCTGGAAGGCCACAGTAAGGTCCCTGATCAGGGCATGTGCAGTCCAGCTTTGTCTCAGATGTGTCAGTCTAGTCAGCAATCCTCAGCACTGGCTCAGTTTCCCTTCGTTCATGACACTCATTAAGTGTGCCACAGAGATCTGGTCTTCTTGCCGTGATGTCATACTGCGCCTCCAGACATAGTGAAAAGGAGACACCTTTCAAAGACTGACAGAGAAGAATCTGAAGGATGCTACGTGCAAACAGACATATGACTGTTGTGAGATGAGGACCCTCCTGGGTTCTTGGCCAGTGACAATGGCCATCCTTATCATAGTGTATATTCGAGTGCTTCTGCATGTGGGGTCCCGTGTTCTGCACACACATGCAGCACCCATGGTCTCCTTTCATGGCAGTCCTCGAGATGAGACCCCTTAGTACTCACCTTTCCCTGATGACAGAACCCAAGTCATATCAGTTAAGGACTTGCCAACGCCTGCCTGCATTTGGATCCCAGCAGTCCAACTCTGAGTTCCCTGTGGCTCACTTTAGGTTTGGGGCTGAGGGTGTTTCCACCCTTGATTTGTCCAGGTTTCATGAGAACACTGCCTGGCAATTCTGAACAAGTGTCCTCCGGGTTCCAGATGTGATTCGGACTTGGTGGCTCCAGCTGGAAAGCCTTCTCAGAAAGGAGCCCTGCCCTTCGGGTCTCCTCTGTCTCTTCTCCCTTTGTTCTCAGCCCACCGCCATCTGGAGCTGCCCTGTCATCTGCTCCTGAGCCTCGACCTCTCCCTTCTCCTCCCACCCCAGCGGGAGGAACCTTCCCAAGCGGTACCTCAACTCATTGTCAGCTGGGGTCACTGGGAGCAGACACCTGTCCTCCCACACGTGTAGGGAAGCAACCCAGCTTCCCCAGGCCTTCAATTTCACAAATGGATCCATTTGGTTAATTGCACTCCTACCCCTAAGCCCTTCTGCCTGTCAGCTAGAGACAGCCTCCTCACCACAGGCGCAGTGTGTGCTCAGGACTCACAGCTGCGAATGTGCTGGACCAAGCCTGTGTGCTCCACTGGGGACTGTTTGACTTCCCAAAATTGATTCCAGGCTGTCTACATTTAGCTACCTTTGCCCATGGGTGCTAAGACAGGCAGGGGTGGGTATGGGGTGTAGGTGTCAGCAGAGACAGCTGGTGCCTAGGATCTCCTGTTGTCTACCCCTTTTCAGCTTTTTACAATCTCTCTCTCTCTCTCTCTCTCTCTCTCTCTCCCTCTCTCTCCACCTCTTTCTCAACCTCTCTCTCTCTGGTTTCACCTTACAGTCTTCTCACCTTTCCTTTCCATGTGCTGGGATAACAGGCTTGCCTAGCTCCCCCTTGGCCCTTTCCGATTACACAAGCCCATCTCTCTAACAGAGGCTGGAGATGCTTTGTCCCACCCTGAGTTCCAGATTTTAATAAGACGACCAGAGAATGAGCGAAGCTCGTTTTCTCCACCACTGGAGCTCCCAGGGTCTGGTGACACACACAGCCACCAGCACTTCTCACAACCAGGCTCCTCGTGGCCAAATGTCACGACCTACAACTCGGGGGGGAAATCCCCCTCTGTCTGTTGCCTCCCACTTTGTGCAGCCCCCTTCCCACCTCTTGTTTTCTTCCTGTCTGTGGGAGCTGCCTGCTGGTGTGGCAGTTGGATGCAGACTGCTGTCTGTCTGGGACGTAAATGCAGAAGGCAGAGGGAGGATAGCTCTCTCCTGCTGTCTTCATCCTTTCCTTCTGTGCTCCACTTGTAACAGCATACAGGGTTTGTTAAAATGCCACGGGGTATCCTGGAACATCCACAGCAAACACAGTATTGGCTCCAACAGGAAGTCCCATTAAATCTGACTGTACTCTCTCCAGGGCCAAAGGGCTAGGTCTTGGTGGAAGGAGCTGGTGGGAAGAGGAATGCGGGCTGCTCTGGAGGAGGGTGTGTCAGAGCAGGAAGGATAAATGCTAAGGTGCTGTGGCTGGTGGGATCCTTCAGGGGCCCCCTGTTCTCATTGGGTAACAGTAGATAAAACATCTATGCAGATAACCCTGTGTTGGTCCTGAGAGCGAATGGTGGCTGTTTGGGCATCAGGCCATCATGGAGTGGTCTTTACAGGCATTGAATCATTGTGGATGTGAAAGCCCAGACTGTCCAAAACCAGGTAGCAAATCAGTGTTCCAGATGTGATTTAGTGGGAAGGACGAAAGTCCGGCAGTTATTGAAGGGCTGGTGTGTTAGAGTTAGAGGGTTGGGTTAGAAGCTTATGGGTTGACCTGACAATTGTCACAGCAACTCTGCAATAAATGAGCATATACGTCCCACGCCTACAGACAGGAAGACTGTGGCTCTGAAGGAGAGAACAGGCAGCACCCGCAGTGGCTGGGGTGGACCTGTAACTCTAAGACAAGGCCCTTCCTGTGCCAGGGAGATTACACATTATTTCTTAAAGTTAAATCTCCGAGGCAGGCTCTGGCATATTCCCCCTGCTCTGCATGGGGTCCTGGCCAGTTATTAAACTCGTCTCTGTTCAGTTCTGCACAGACACTCCCCTCTGTCATGGGGTGGGGACAAAGAAGACATCTCTCTTGCTCACAAAAAACTCATAATCTGGTTACAGAAGTGAAAGTCACCTCTCACCCCCCCCCCCAAGTTCCATAATTTTGTTTCTCTTTTTTTTTTTCTCTCTGCTAGAATCAACCTGGTTTCTAATTGGCTTTAGAACAGCATCTGGCTACATTAAACTTGGATTCACCTTCATGGGGTGTGAATGTCATGAATAGAAGTGTCCTCTGGTGGATCATGGTCTAGACTCGCACTGAGTGAGCCTGGGAACCTACCTTGCAGAGACTGGGGGCTTGCACTGCTGACTTCCTTTTGCAAAGGAAAAGGCTTGGTTGTCCTAGAGTCGCCTTCCTTTTATCTCAAAATCTTGTGCTCTCTTAATCTTTTATTTTCAGTTTTATAATTTTCTCTTTAACAATCATTTCTTTGGTGGCATTAATATAAACAGTTGGTTTAATTCCTTTCAACGTTTGAAACTTGATTTGTATATATTCTCAAAACCAGTGTCTTTGTGTAGCCCTGGTGATCTGTAGCCCAGAAGTAACAGAGATCTGCCTGCCTTTGCCTCCAGAGCACTGGGATTTGGGATTAAAAGCATGCGCCACCACCACCTGGTGATTGTAAATTTAATCATCCATTTTCCTAATGAATTATTTTTTTCTGACATGTCTTTCTATCAAAGCTCTCTAAGTTCTGTTTTTCTTGTTAATGTTTTTAATACCTGCTCTAGTGAGATATAATTCACATGCTATAAATGTATCCGTATAACACATACAGCCCAAGGATGGTTCATGAACACAGTGTTTTGCTAAGGTCTAGTGTTGGACCACTACCCACTACTGAACTTTTGTAATTGTATCACCATTCCCAATACCCCCCCGAAGCCGCACCATTAGCAGTCCGGCTCTGTCCCCACTCTCTCCACAGCTCTAGGCAGTCACTAGCCTACTTTCCATGTACTTGAATCCACTATTCTGGTTTCATACGCATGGAGCCATGCGATAGGTGGTCTTCGTGTCTGGTTTCTTTACTTAGCAAGACATTACCAAGATCCATCCAAGCCACAGTGCATAAGTACTGCATTCCAGTGAGTGGTCGAGTTGCACGGGTAGACCCTGTTTTGTTTGCATGGTCACTCGATGGATGGCTGCCTCATGTGGGAGCCCTGCACTTCTTTCTGAAGAGCTCCTGGTGGTCTATTATTAATTCCAAGGATCCCTTTCTGGCATTCTATCTTCTGTCTCCACCTTTCCTCCCATGGGTCCCCACTTCTTACTCGATCCAACTCTTGAGCCCACTCGTCCTTGGGGTCTGCCACACAGGATTACGATCACTGTCTGAACCACTCCCTTTAATGATGGCATGCTGGGGAGACAGCTGGAACCCTGCCTGATAGCCTGATCCCACTTGCCTCTTCTCCCTCACGAAGAGAGACCAGTAGAGTGTCCAGTGCTGTGAAAACCTTCTATTGGATGGTAGACACCAGGACGGGAAGCCCAAGGAGAGAGGAGATGGCTTGAGCACTGGAGAGGCAGGGCTCCTGCCCTTTTCAGCTTGTGGCAGTCAGTCCCCTGGAGCTGAGAGTCTCTTCTTCTCCCTCAGACTGCTTCCTGCCTGGGTCTGCCAGGCAGGCTTTGCGATGCTAACCTCTCCGGTTCTTCAAGAGATCTTTGAAAGCAGAGGCTAAGAGTGCCCCTCACTCCACCACTTTTCTACACAATCTTGCCCTCATTCAGAGATCTTTCTGCCTTTCTCCTCACTTGCTGTTCTGTCTCCCTGGGATGGATTTCTTGTAATCCTGGGTTATGGATTGTGGGTGAAGTGTTACACCAAGGACTTGTGTGGGTCTCCAGCTCGTGATACTGGTCTATAAGGGTATGGAACTTTGGGGACATAGGATCTAGCTGGCTAACATAGGCCACTAGGGCAAACCCTGGCTACCACATATGTGTTTTCTAGTTCTGTCCTTCAAAGGACAAGAGAGGAAACACACACACACACAAAGAACTCTTGACAGCTGAGTAGATGGTAGCATCTATGAGGCCTAGTGACTGTTGGTTGGGTTGTAGGGCTAAGGAATGAGACCACCTGTATCCATTGGGCTTCCTTGCCATGCCAGAATGGAATGTGCTGGGCTCCAGCTGGCCTTGAGTCAGAAACGGCAGCTTGAGGTGGCATTCCACTTCCTGTGTGGACAGGGATAGAAATGCAAAACCATCCATCCTGTTGCTGTGGTGACTGGTGAGTGGGGGAATAGAGAAAAATCAGGCTAAAGAGCCATGATGATCAGAGAGCTCAAAGATATAGACAGACCCAGAAGGTCTAGTCACAGTACAGAACACGTGTTCTATACCCCTTCAGGGGGGTGCAGACCACCCTCACTCCAGGGTAGCTGCTGCCTTTTGCAGGACTCTGGTCCTATGAGATCATGCTGGTGACCTATGAGTAACACAGTACACTGGGGTGCTTTCTCACCCCCAGGAAGTATGGTGTGATGCTAGATGTTCCCCCAGGTCCTTGTGGTTGTCAACTGGAATAAAAGGTCATTTCTCACTTCCTTCCTTCTTTCCCCTCCTTCTCCTCAACATAATAACCAAGTGGTTCACCTGAAGGTTTCAGGTTTCAATCTATGGGTTTGTTCTGGTTATTGTGCAAGAAATGCTGTTTTCCAGCCACATTGCTAATATAAACCCAGGTCTCCTCCTCTGCCGCTCCCCAGAGAGAATGAAGACTGCCTGGCACCGTTTCCTATTCCAGAAACCTCAGTGGCCTTAGCTTAGGCTTGCAGAGGAGGCAACCCTGCTTATATCTTTAGTGGGAAGGAGCTCCCCACTCCTCCCCACCCCCACCCCCCCGACAGTGGGCCAGAGCCCAGCAGGAGCCACACCGAGAGGCACATCACAGCAGATGGAGACCAAGAAGGCAGCCCCAAGACAGCACTCAGGGAGTCAGCCTTGTACCGGGTTTCCTTGGCTGTGTGAAAATCCTACATGACTGTTGGTCTAGGACAGGCCAGGAAGCTAGTGTCTGTCTTCAGTGGGCATGGGGAAGGCAGTGCTGAAGAAGCAGGCAAATGAGTGCCTTCCCCGACAGCGAGCAGTGTCCCTGGTGTGATGCAGTTCCTGAGTCTTCCAGTAGGGGTGATCATGCAGGCAAACTGGCTTTCACAGAAGATGCAGAGATGTGGGGACAGCTCATTTGTGACAAGAGGGAGATTCAGTGACACAGTGCCAGATGCTGTCACAGCAGGGGAGCCAGGAGCTCCTCCACACTGCTTCCTTGTCTAAAATCATCTTCCAAAATCCCCTCTGCCTTTCTCCTCCTTGTCTCCTTGACACATTGTGGTGGCCATCTATACCTGGTATTTCGAGTTCCTGAGAAACCACACGTTGACCTTAGATGCCCATAAGCTGGACAGAGTTTCTCGTATTTGGGCAATTGCCTGTTGCTTCCTTCTTTGCTGTGAGAGAGACAGAGGTGGAAGTGGGTGTCACTGGGCTCACAGAGTGGGACCTCCCAGGCTGGCCCCTCTTCTTTGGGGCATTCATTTTCAGAACCTAGAGCTGATGTTCTAGGATGAGTGGTGGGACATCGGACAGGGCACCCGCACACCTGGATTCTGAGATCCTGCAGGGATGGCACTGTGGGTGGACAGAAAGCAGAGAGGAAAGGGGGGGGAGCTGTCTGCAAAATGAATACATCTGTGGAGTATGCTGAGGAGGAACAGGTTCTGCTTCCAAGGATGCTGACTTAACGCCACCCAGCGATTGCGATTGCTGCTCCTGCATAACCACTAATAGCAGATTCGTCAAACCTTTTATTAATTGAGGATTTATTAGGCAGATTTATTGATGGGCCAAATGCCTCCCGGTAATAGGAAGTGTGTGATATGTTGGTTGCTGGTGAGGGTTTACTGTGCTGCCTCACTGCAGAGGGAGACGAGAAGCAGGGTCTCCACCACTCAGAGTCGGATGCAGGACATCCGACATAAGAACAGCTCTACCCACAGGGCAGGAGGCAGTGACCACGGGAATGAGCATGGGGCACACTGGGGAGCAGGAGAAATGGTAGTGACATGGAGGAGTCGGGGAGGACCTTGGACACTGGAGCTCATCAGCACACTTAAAGAAGGGACTAGGATTTTGAGCTCGGAAAGAACAGGTTTGAGTCTGGGCTGGACAGGGGACCCAGGGTGGTGAGTGTGGGTTGAATATGAATGAGAACATGGGTTTACCCCTTCAGCTCTCTCCTGTAGAGCACTGGGGTTCCCTGTCCTTCGAAGAGGGGAGAATAAGAAAGGTTGTGAGTGAGAATGTGATTCCCCTGATAACCTGAGCCACTGGGGTCCGTTCTTATGTATAAACCAGTGGTTCCCAACCTTGCTGCGACCCTTTAATGCAGTTCCTCATGACCCCCAACCATAAAATTATTTTCATTGTTGCTTCATAACTGTAATTTTGCTACTGTATGAATGGTAATGTAAATATCTGATATGCAAGATCTCGGATCTGCAGGATATTGGATATGCAACCCTGTGAAAAGGCCATTCGACCCCAAGGTTTCAGCCCACAGGTTGAGAACCACTGGTATTAACCATTTGAAAATGCCATGGGTTCGCGTTAGGACTGGGTTATTTGCCTCGTCTGTTCCAGCTGGGGAGGGCTTGTCTATCCACATAGAACTCTCCAGCTACGTGGGATGAATCTGAGCCCTGACAGACCTCCCACTCCATGCTTAGGTGTTTCCCCCCCCCACCCCCAATCCCCGATCCAATTCCTTTCTAATTCCTAAGCAGGTCGTTTTCGGGCAGCTCTCATGTCAGACTTTGTTGCCTGTCTTTTCAGTGGGAGTGGCTTGGGTTTGCGTTGGCATTGGGGGCTTTTATTATCTCTCTGCTCCCCCACAATTTCCTGTGGCAGTGATGTGTGAATGTGTTCCTTAATTGGTTCTTGTAGTACTATTCTAGTCATGTGATTAGCTTGTTCCGGGAGCTAATTGCTGGCATGTGGCCTCAGCTCTACTCTGTCAGTGTGTCCCTAGGCATTAATTTACGCACACAGCCTGGGAGAGCCTACCAAGGCTGTTATTCATGGCTCTGAGGCGTTTCAAATGGACCTTGCCATGCCAAGCCCAGTCTCCCCGCGCCCTGACCGTGAGCCTGCTTGCTCCTCCTTCCGTGTTCCCAGGGCTAGTTCGCAGCAGCAGCTCGTCCATTCTCCAACCTGGACCTCTTCATGCCATCACTTCCACCCACCAGTCAGCCATGAGAGCCTCCCACGTGTGGCCTAGGAAGTCTAAAGTCTCAGCAAGGCCTTGGAGTTGGGATGGGCGTCTTCCAGTGTGGCACTCCCTCTCCCACCTGCCCAGGTCACCTGTGGCTCTGGAGCTGGCAGAGGTGGTAGTGCAAGGCGAGGAGGTTTCTAAGCAGTATTCCTCCAGGGCTGCACCCAGAGCAGGGCCATGTGTTGGGGCAAAGCAGCCTGCCACTAAGCCCCACCCTGCCATCCACCAGAGAGGTCACAGGTCACCCTGCACTAGGTTTGCCTGCTGTGCAGAGAGGATAGACATATCTTGCCTTCCTCAGAGGCTGTGAACTCACTGGAGCTAATCACTGGCATGTGACCTTGGGACCTACAGAAGTATGGTGGTCATGCCTTGCGGTGTCTGCAGGCTCATGAGCTTTGTCTTCCTTCACCTGCTCTTCACAATGACCGTGGAAGCTGGAGGGGCAGGTTTATTTCCATTTTCAAGATTGAAGGACAGAGTGGAGGAAAGGCTAAGTATCAGGACTGAGACCTTCTATTAACACTCAGGTGAGCTCTGAGCCTGGAGAGAAGTTCTCAGAGCCAGGAAGAGGAAGCCAAGATTAGCGAACTACGGCCCTTGGAAAGCTCAGGCTTGTTCCGATGGGAATTTTATTGGAAGACAGGCTTGCTGTTCACTCCAGGGCTGTGGCTGTTTTCATTGTCTCGTGGTAAAGGCAATAGTGTGTTGGCGACTGTTCATGTCACAGAGCTTAGCCGCTTTACTCTCTGGGCCTTTTCAGAGACGTCTACACCCTTCACATGAAACCGCTAAGCCCTTCCGGGCACAAAGGACAGTCCAGTGTGGGAGGCCACAAGTGGTGTGGGTGTCCCTGGGCCGGGAACAGGGGTTCTGAGTAGAGAAAGAGAGGCGCCTGGTGTCTGAGAGCCTCAGATTAGCGGGACAATACAGAAATTGCACTAGCATGACCAGATGGGATGGGGTTGGAAGAGTCGCGCTATTACAATGTGGAAGTGGCTTAGATGAGGTGGCCAGCTAGGAGCTCATTGCAGTGGTCTGGGTGTATGGGGAAGGTAAGATGAATGCCATTGTGGGGAAAGGAAGGGGAGTGGAGACACCAGGAGGTAAGACAGTTCTGGGGCCTTGGTGTCTACCCAGATGCAAGCTGGGATTTGAGGTAGGATTTGAGGGGGATTCCCCAGGTGCCAAGTTTAAAAGGTTTAGGTGGGTACACCCAACAAAGATCAGGGTAGAGACAGATGATGAGGCCCTCATGGATGCAATGAGAACAGCAGGCAGAAGAGAGCCCAGTGGTGTGGTCAGTGCTGCTACAGAGAGAGGCCTCAGCGCAGTCTCTCAGGCCAAGAAAGAGATGGATGAGCAGCTGACATTTTCAGATGTCCCCAGCAGGTTGGCCAGCATACAGACTGAGGACTCAAGATTTGGTTATGAAAGGCCAGTAGGGGTTCCAGGGTGTGGTTGGATGAGGAATACAAATGAATGAGTGAAAACAGAAACATTGGGTGGTAGGACAGTGTCATGAGAAGAGATAGCGGTCTCTATAGGGAGGTGGTGGGATGCATAGAATGGCCTTCTGATTATGTGCGGCGGGGGGGGGGGGGGCAGTTGAGGAGAGTTGTAGTTGGCAGTCAAAGACAGGTTGTGTGAGGGCTGGCCAGGGAGGGATCTATTTTCTATCCAGAGTGAAGAGCTACGGGAAGCACGGTGTTCACCCTGCACTCTAGGGGCGGTCCTCATTCTGACAGCACTGACAGAAGACCCTGCTCACCTCACTGAAAAAGCTGAGGGGGATTAACACCTGTGTCCTATACTATAAAAACCTGGGACTTGGCTGCCTCCCGGCTTGAGGCTGTCGATTTCGGGGCACGAGGTCCAGCCTCCGATCATTCGTTCTCTCTCAGCTGGTTGTGGTGTTGGTGTGTCAGAAGCCACCAGGAGACCTCCACTCCCACCCTAACACCTGCAGCCTGCACCCCTGCAAACCCCTGCAGGTTTCTTTGAGGGTTTCTCCCTCAAGAGAAAGGGAGCTGGCGTTCCCCAGCTGCCTCAGTGAAAGTCCCCAAGGACCAGCAGGTGTTCCTAAATAGTTGTGGCTGGTTCAGGAAGTGCTGATTGTCTTGAATTTTGGGCCTCACCCTGGAACTGAGGTGGAGGGAGATCACTCTTAGAAAAGACAAGGGAAGAATTCTCCTGAGAAGGGAGCAGTGCTGTGAGTGGGATGAGAGCCTGAATGCTCAGCAAGCACCCTGTACGTGCCTACTGGGCCCTGTATGCTCGACAGACATCCTGCTGGTTGAATGAGATGCTGCACCCAGCCACTGTAAACTCGGGGACCAGCTGAGGAGACGGGTAGCTTGCTGATACCAATAACTAGCACGCATTACAGTGAGAATATCCCAGAATGCTTTGAGAGCATATAAGTTGTGAAGACTTCCTCCAGACTTAGCGGGAAGGAGTGGCATGAGAAAACCAAGGAAGGCTTCCTGAGGGTGGTGTTGCCCAGGGACCTAAATCTGGGTGATGAGAGTCAGGTGAGAAGGAAATCTGGGTCAGACAAACTCGGAAGACAGATTTGTGTAGAGTGTGGAACCAACAGTGACCACCCAGCATGAGGGTGAGCAGAAGAACCTGTTGATTCCGAGCTGGCCCAGCAAGGGAGCCAGCCTCCATCAAACTTGCATGTGGCCAGGTCCCAGGGCAGGCTAGCAGTGGTCAGGCTTCATCATGGGAAAAGGAAGGTTCTGAGTATGCGGAAGTCTGGAGGACATCTGGGCAGGAGTGTGTCTTAGGTGACCGAGGAACACACACAGCTTCGCTACTTGGTCCTGAGACGGAAGGAAGCAGAGGTTTGAATAGGTAAACTGGGGTCTTCCACTGTTAATCACTTTTTTCCATCATTGGGACAATTGTGACGAATATGGAGAAAGTTGATTTGAAGGAAGAAAGGTATTTGGGCTCACGGTCTGTGGATGAAGTCCATGGTCACTTGATTCCAATGTTTGTGGGCCTGAGGAGGAGACCAGTATGGGGTTGTGGGTGGAGCAAAGCTGCTGGCCTCTTAGTGAGCTAGGCTTTGGGGACAAGATCCGGTCATTAGGTGCCCATCCCAGTGGCATTCTACCTGGGGAGTAGCTATGCAACCAGAGGATGCCCAGATTCTTCCTGTGCCTCCCTTGGAACAGGCTCCTGAAGCTCTTTGAGAGAATACTCCCCGCTCACCTGATGTGAGATTTGTGGCCAAGGGGCTTGAGAAAGTGTCAGCTCCGCCCTCACCCCTGAACACTTGGTGCAAAGTCCTGCAATGCTGGAGGCAGGCTGCAGTAGATTTGTGTGATACGAGGGTAGAGACCGAGAAGCTGAAGAGCCAAACTGGCACTGTGCTTCCATCTGGCCCCTCCACACCACAGCCAGAGTGGCCTTTACCACCATGTCATTCCTGCTGGAATCCTGGAATGCCTCTAATATAGTTTAAGCTCTGATTCTGGCCATCAGAGGAAGCCTTTTCCTCCCTGACAGTACTGTGTCCCTTGCCCGTGGGAACTCTCTCAACAGCCACACTGGCTTCTTCCACTTCCTTGCATCAATGTACCAATACACTGGCTGCCACGGGGCCTTGGCACAAGCAGGTCTCACCACCTAGGATGCTTTTTCTGACCCATCTTTCCAAGACTGGCCCTTCTTGCCACTCAGGCCTTAGTCAGACATCACCTTCTTCCAAAGGCCTTCCTTAAGCCATGCCCTCACCCCCATCCTATTATGACTTCTTTTTCTATAAACTTAAATGTCAAGGAACAGTTTTAGTCTCATGGCAGAACCGAGTTGGTACAGACAAGTCCCACACATTCCCTGACCCCACTGCAGAGCCTTCCCATCACCGCTGTCCTTTGCTGGATCCCACTGATAACCCCGGAGCCACATACTGTTGTCACCAGAGCCCCCAGTTCACCAGGAATCACACTTGGTGTTGCATATTCTGCAATGATGCCACCCCACAATCCTCAAGTACAGTGTGATGCAGCGTTGCCTCTCACCCCCTGGCACCCTCTGATCTTATTGACTCCATATCTTGCTGTCTTCAGAATGCCAAACAGAGCCATTTGCTTCGCAATACCGATTTGAGCAGCTTCTCCATCTTTTCACGGCTTCCTAGCTCGCTTCTGTTCATCATGGATCAATGTTCCGTCACCCTCAGGTACGGCAGTCAGTTGATCTCTTCATCTATGAAAGGGCACCCCACGCTTCTGCACCTGCTCGATAAAGCTGCGGTGGTGTGTGGGGGTGGATATTCCTGGTCATTTCACGTTGTTCATTTCCAGTTGTCCCTTTGGAAATGTGGGGTCCATGAGGGTGGATAAACCTCATTCCCACTCACATGTGAGTTGCCTAGCTCAGTCCCTAGCCCATGGGGCTGCAGTGTGGATCAATGTCTGCTGCTGCCTGAAAGGCTGTGGCAGCTGCTGCTCGGGGGACCAGAGCCACCAGCTGAGACATATCTCCAGGCTGCCTGTCTTTCTCTGTCAATTCAGACATATTGTGACCACTGTCGCAGCCTGCCTGAGACAGGGCTGTGGGGAGATCCTGGAGGTGACAGCTTGGAGGAGGGAGCTGTGAGCACCTGTTCCATCTGCCGGGGACAGCTTGTGGAATCAACACCAGGGGCCTTCAATCTAGCGGGGCGGGGGGCAACCAGGACCCAGAAAGACAAAAGGGAGAGATGGAAAGGCAAGCCGTGACAGTGAATGGATAATTCTTGTGACTACTCACCCAGGCTTGCGGCTAGTCACACAAGCTGCCAGAGTGTGTGTGCCCTTCATTCCTGGGAGGGGAAATCCTGATCGGTGGTAGCAGCATGTGTGACACTTCTGCCGGGTGCCCTGTGAATGCTGCATGATTTCTGGAGGAAGTGCTTCTAGGGTAGAGGCTGGGATTATCCCCATGTTTCAGAAGAGAAGTGCAAAGCTCTGAGGCCTGGGGTTTCTGCCTTGTCAGTGCATGTCTAGTGCCCTCGAACTGGACCAAGAGCTGCCACGCCAGCATCTTCCCTGGCAGCATGTCATGACCAAATTCACATGAGGGATATTTGAGTCTGATTCCCTCAGGAGGTTCACAGATGTTCAGGCAGGTTGTGCAAGGGTGTGGATCATTCCTAAACAGGGTATCAGAAGTTCTTTGGTATTTATATTGACAAGGTGAAAAAAAATCTAAAACCTGATTTGGCCCCTCCCTGGAAGTTTAAGAACGTAATGGGAGTTATATTTCTTTAGTGAATTTTAAGGGCCTTTGGAATGCAGATCGGCCTGGCACCTGGCACCTAGCAGCGGATGGTCCTGGGCAACAGGTGTAATTAGTAAAGGCTGGAAAACTGAGAAAGGGAACTTTTAGACACTACCTCTCTTCAAAAGACATTGAGCGGAGCCCAGTTGAAGGCGTGGCTCTGAGAGACAAGAGACAGCACCCTGTGGAAGGACTTGGCCAGGGTCCTTTAGAAAGCCCTCAAGCCACCGGTTACAGAGAGAGAGCACCCTGTGGAAAGTTGTGGCCAAGGACCATGAGAGAGCCCTTGAGCCGTGAGTTACCAGGAGAAACTGCGAGAGACAGCGCTCTATTAAAGGACATGAGAGCAGAGGTGTGCCAGAGGCCTGTGCCTCACCTCAAGACTCGAGATCACGCCCTCAACTGACAGACTGCAACAGCCAGCCCTTAGGCTGCACCAGCCCTGAGGTGGTAAGAAAAGGTCGAATAGAAGCCTGAGCACATAAACTGAGGGGCAGAGTCTGAGAGAGAGGCTCTTGCCATGAGCCAGTCCAAGGAGCCTGGCAGAAAAGGCGTGACATAGAACCTGCCGAGAAAGATTGCGAAAACCGGGCACTGAAGACATCTGTCACTGAAGACATCTGTCCTTGGGCTTGAGAGCCAAAAGCAAGTGAACGAGGCACAAGGAGGCAAGCAGAGCTCTGAGGCTGCAGTGAAGACCTTGAAAACAGGCAGGCGGGTAACCCCTGTCACATGAGGGTGTGACATGGGCCTAGACAAGAGAATTAGCCCTGGCAAGGCCTCGAAGTCAAGGCAAGGCCGCGTGACCAAGGACTAGGCCGTGCAGCACAGCACTCGCCCTGAGGAGTTCAGCTACTTCGTTCAAACAGCGGACTGAGGTGTCCCTATACAGTCTCAGCTGACTGAAGGTGGCCCCAAGCTGAGTGGTTGAAGCAGGCTGGCTGCACAAGCTGGTGGGTGACAGTAGACCCTGCCTGAGCCTGAGGACAAAGCCTCATACCTAAGCTGAATTGGGGCGGAGGCTGTCATAATAATACCAAAGCCAGACTGCTGATTGCTGTTTGAGGTGTGCCTGCAGATAGACGGCTGACAAGTTGCCCTAGGGACCCACAGCCTGGTATCCTTTCAAAAGGGTTAGGGTAGGGCTGTTTAGGTTTTGTTAGGTTATAAGTATTTATTAGGTATTATTAAATATAGTTTAATAAGATTTGCTGGTCACATAAGAGTTCAAAGTTCACATGTTTGAATGGTACCCAGGCATTCTGCCCAGCTGTGCTCATTTTTCATGGGTGGTGTATGGTCGCTGTGGCTTCTCCCTGCAACTCAGGGAAGCAACTCCTCTCAAAAGCTTCCTCCTCCTTGGTCCTGGTTTTACCCCTGTGAAGCTAAACAAAACATTTTGTCCTTTCTCCCAACATTCAAAGAAGCTGGTGGCCAGTGGCCAGTCTTCAGCTTCCACCTGCCTTCACTCCTTCCCTTTCCTTGTAGGAAATGAGGCATTCCTCACCCCACCACGGGGCTCTTACTGGAGCCCACTCACACACATCTCCCTTATGCATTAGCCCTGTGTGATGGTTAGTTTCTGTTGTCAACTGGACACAATCTAGAATACCCTGGATTGTCTAGATTATGCCAGCCATGGGCATGTCTGTGGGGGATTATCTTGATTACTTCAGTATAGGTGAGAAGACCTGCCCACTATGGGTGGCACTTCCTTGGGCAAGGAACCTTGAATTGCTCTTGTCTGTGGATGCCATTAGTTCCTTCAAGTTTCTGCTGCCTTGACTTCCCCTAGTGATGGACTATAATTTGGATTGGTGAGCTAAAATAGATCCTTTCTTCCCTAGGGAATAAACCCTTCTTTTTGTTGGAGTGTTTATCACAGCAACAGGAAACAAAATGAATACACCCCTTATGTTACTGGAAAGGCCTTGAAGGGACCTAGGAGATGGCATGCCTAGGCCATGGAGTGATGGCTATGCCATATGCTGCTGTGGTAAAGATTAAAGCAGGCAGTCTTTAGAGATGTGAACGTCATTGCTGTAGGCCAGGAGTTCCGCCCCCTTGCCCCTTCCTCCCTGGTTATCAGACTGGGAACCTGTGGGCCTTGCTGTTGTGAGGACCCTTGGCAGGCCTCTCTGCCCTCACTGTGCACAGACCCTTCTATGCCCAGTGCCAGAGCTCTAAGCCTCCCTCCCCTTGACCCAGATGGAAATTCCCTCCCAGTGTGTGGGAAGGGTTCCACACCATTGTGCCTGCCTTCTACACTGAGGGCCGCTGTGTCTGCACTCCCTGTCACCTGCCTTCCTCCACCCCCTTTCCATGTCTGTGAGAGCGTCACAGAGACCAATATGATACCTTTCCCTTACTGATGTGGACTTTATCTAAAGATAAATCATTTTTAAGGGCACAATTTAGTGACACTCAGTACTTTCACAACATGGGCATTAACTACCAGCTCTGTCTAGTTCCAAACCATTCTTCATTCTTCTCCGAGGAAACCCATGCCACTAGTTGTCACTGAGCGTTTTGGGGATTGTTCCACAGCGTAGCACATGTCATTGTTTCATTTCTTTTCTGTGGCCGGATCGTCCATGGTATGCTTAAGCCAAAATGCACCTGCCTACTTCTCCATCCACTGCAGATGGATGTCTGAGTTGTTTACACTGTTTGGCCATTGTGAGTGACGCTCTGGTGAGTGGATGTGCACATGTTACTTGGGAGACTGTTTTAAATCCTTGGAGCATAGAGCTAGGAATAAAATTGAAGAGTCATGGGCAGTTTTCTGTTTAAATTTTGAAAAAAAAAAAAAAAAAAAACAAAACGCCAGACTAGATACTGCCTTTTAAAATAGCATCATCTCTTGGGGACATTGCTGTGTAACAAAGACAAGGAAACAGCAGAACGGTCCTGGTGCAGGCGGCAGGCTACCTGGGCTCTTTTCCTAGCTTTGCACCAACCAGCTGGGTGGTCCTAAGCAAGTCACTGGCCGTTTCTGGCTGCTGATTCTTCATCTGAGAAGTGAGGGATTGTTTAAAATTAAGTAGCTTGAGTAAAATTAAATAGCCTTTGAGTTTTCTTCTTTTAACATTTGGTTGGGGGAAAAATGGGTTCCTGAGAACAAAGAAGGAGGGATTTATCAGGCAACAGAATGCAGTTATCCTGATGTCCTTTGTCTACTGTGCTGTTAAACTGTGAATTTCAAACATCCCCAGCAGCTGGGTTTTTTCCTGCCAATGTGTTTCTGGTTAATGAACAGCTTCTGGCTTCCTGGTTCCATTGAGATTCCCAGAATGAATATCCCTCCCTTTCCCATCACTTCTGCCACTTGGCAGGTCCTGAGCCAAACCTGGTGGTCAGGGAGCCCAAACTGAGCCCTGCCTCCCCTTCTCTGAAGGAAAGCCATGCCATCCCTGGTGCAAGCTCTCTCCACACACTGGGGCTTTGGCTAGTCAGGCTGATCTTTGGAGATGTGTACATCAAGGTGAAGCATCAATGGCCTCCCTGGAGGACAGTGTAAGGGCCATCTTGGAGACTTAACCCTTGTGACGCCTTCTAGCCAAAAGGTTCTTCCTCGGAAGATTTTCTGGTCTGTCTTCCTCCAGCTCATTGGCTTCCTGGCAGGATCTGACCTGTAGGGAAGGTTTTTCCCACCTTATTCATTCTGCAACTTGTGCTTTTTGTGTCACTTGATGGCTTTCTAGACACACTCACACACTCACACACACACACACACACATACACACATACACACACACACACACACACACACACACACATGCACGCACGCAGGGGGCGGGGGCAGGGCTGGCGTTGGGCTCAGTTGCTGAAATGTGAGCCAGAAGCCTTCGTTCTGACATGGGGAGGTAATGCTGGTGATGTTTCCTCCTGCAGGACTCCAGGACGATGGCTTTATCTCTGAGGAGCTCTTGCCCGGGCCCTGTTCTCTACCTACTTAGGATGGTTGGGTGGGTGTGTACGGTCGACTGTGGGCTTCAGAGTCCAGCCAAACAAGGCAGAAGTAGAACTATGAAAGCTGAGGGAAGCTGGGGGAATTCTGGAGATGCCACCTGCTGCCTTCCCCTTGGACTTGTCCCCCGTAATGCTGGCAGGCTGGAGCTTCAGACAGCCTTGGAATGCTGACTTGACTCACAGCTCATCCCTACTCCTTGGACAGTCCTCTCCCCTCTGCATGGGGTCAAAGAACATCAATGAGGTCTTATTTCCGTTTCCTTACCCAAACACATTCTGCTCCAGGCACACTCAGCAGATGGTCCAGGGACGCTTTGAGCTGGGCCCATCTCTTCCAGGCCTTAGGCCAGTGTGTGTTTTCGTGCCTGCTCTATGCAGAGTTGTCTTTCTACCATACTGGGTCTCAGTTAGTGGTGGGTTGGTCCTCGTGGGACGAGCAGCAATGTCCAGAGATGGTTTTGATTGGCAGCAAGGCTGGCTGGGCTCTACTGTCATTGGGTAGGTAGAGACTGGGGATGCTTCCAATGCCCTAGAATATATAGGGCAGTTCCCATGACATGGATTGTTTGGTTCCAAGGTTAGAAACCCTGATCTAGGGGATTCCCCTACTCTGTGGCTAAGAGCTCCCCTTGAGTCCCTTCGAGGCTCTGGGTGTGAGTGGAGCAAAACATAAATCCAAGAGAAACTAACTTGCTGTTGTTTTCTTTCTCCAGCTGAGCACTGTCTGGAAAGCCCACGTAGAGCAGCACAAGGCATCAAGAGCCTGTGGGCTGGGCATCAGGGAGCAGGGCCTGGTGCTGAGGATGGCCAGGCAGCAGGCACCACCCTGGGTCCACCTAGCCTTCATCCTCTTCCTCCTCAGCCTCGGAGGGGCCATTGAGATTCCGATGGATCGTGAGTTCTGCACCCCCTCTTCCCACTTTACTCCTAACATTTGAGGAATGGGTACTGGAGAGGGAGGACAGGGAGGTGAGAGAGAGGGGGCAACAGCAGATTCCAGGCTTCAGAGCTGGGTTTTTCTCTAAAGACTTGATGTAAACTATCATTGGGAAGTTGGAAACTGAGAAGCAGGCTTTTCCTTAGGGCTGTGAAGAAGCTCTGTGTTGCCTGGAAGCCACTGAGTGGAACCAAGGATAACATGGTTTGGGATTCTGAGAGCCACCTGGAGTTTTTCCCTCTGCTCATACTTACTCACATGGCCATGGCTTTGACTTACCCTTTCTAAGAGCAGTCCCAGATCAAATGTGGTAGACTATCCTTACTAGTCTCTTCAGTTGGATACATCAGAGCTGATGCCAAGTTTTGGCTAGAGTAAGAAGGAAGGTGGTGGATACCCTGGGAGAAGCTTGGGAAGGACATTATCTTTGTAAGAGGCACAGCCAAATGAGGCACTGAACTGTATTATGTTACCATAGGAGAGCCGGCCATGGGTTCCTTCTGGTGCAGCATTCCCTCGGTCCTATTAAAAACTGAAACTCATTTCTTCTCCTGCTGGTGGAGCCCTGTCTGAACCTGGAATGCTGAGCTAATGTCTGGATCTCTATCCACCGACTCTAGCTGGACTCACTGATAGCCGTTGACCAGGACCTTGTTCCTTGGCCCTGTTTGTAGGCATGCGTCCCATTTGCCACAGTTTTGACACTTGGGCTGGATGCCTTAGCGTCCTATCACTAAGGTACAGGCACAGCATCAAGGAATTCATGGAGCCCATGTGATGCCAAGATAGACTTGGACACTCTCCAGTTCACAGATGACTGAGGAAGGTGACGATGGCCTCCAAGAAGGCCCCACCGGGTTCCGTAGCCAGACCTCCTCCACCCCAGTAACAGCTCTCCAAGAGGAGTCTGCACTTCTGGATGTCAGAGACCAGTAATAACTATAAATTGATCCCAGAAGCAAGCTGGGCTAGACCACTGTTGCCTATGTACGCATACATGGAAGGAGGAAGAGGGGAGAGCTGAGAGACAAGCGTTCCCATGGTGACCGTCTGCAGTTGGCTCAAGCAGGGTTCTCATTAACAGCCAGGCAGACAATCTAATGAGCAGCGTGATAAGGGTGTGTCCCTGGAGAGGAGGGTGCAGGGGAAATTGGGTTATTGAGAACGAGGTGACGGCTCATTTCTCTTCTGCCACTTTTCACTCATCTGCCGTTAGATACCCAGGGCTTGTGGGGGAGGGGCGCCTGCGGCATGAACACAGAACTAGATAGTCTGGGCTTCTATACTAGAAATCTATGTTTCCAGGCTCCGCTGGAGATGAGGATACAACAGGAAGCCTACATACTGCCTGAGGCAGAAGGATGAGGGGTCTGTCTTCCTCGCCACTCAGTCTCCATCCCAACATCTTGGAGGAGGCCAGGGAGGACCCATCCTTCCCTGTTGTCCACACAGACCAGGCTGTCCCTCGCTTAGGGCCACACCTCTCGTGGCCATAAAGTCAGAGTGGAGTCTGGGTCTTTGGGCTCTGCTGTGGCACTTTGATCCTTCTTCCTTTTAGTCCTTAGACCTCAGTGGAATTGCAGCTGCCCTGGGCCAGACCAGGGACCTCAGAGGTGTGCTGATCTGACCATATGCGGTTCTCACGGTGAATCTAGATGTGGCTGCCAGTCTTAGCTGACAGGTTAGGAGGCAGGAAAAAAGCAGAGCCAGCGCCTGGCAGTAGCGCCTCCCTGAGAGGAGTCTCTCTGCCACATGGCTGCAGTTGGTCCCGGCTGTGTCAGCATGGGCACCCCATAAAGCACTGCACCTCCCAGTTGCTCCAGACCATCTCAGTGACCCTTCTGCAGAACTAAACTCACAGCAGCAACACAGCAAGGGCAAGGATTTCCTTGGCAGGTTTCTCCCCTGGCGTGGCCCCAGCCCTCCCCAAATTCTGAGATTACCTTCCATCTGGGCTTGGGACAAGTCAGGTGTTCCTAACTTATTCCTTTCGTTGGTAGGGTGGGGTGAGGGTATTGGGCTAGAGACTGTCCTACCAGGTGTCTTCCTCATTTGCCCCTTCAGGGCATTCTCTGTGCCTCTAGAGCAGGGATACTGTTTCTACTCTGGGGCTTGGCACAGCAGCTTTCTAGAGCAGCACCCTGGATGGCCGCACAATCCCTTATACTAGTGCTCAGCCTCTGGCTCCAACTGCCTTGCCAGCGAAGTCACACGCCACCTCCATTCCATTAGCCTGGAGAACAGCATGATCTTTGAAAAAAAGTAATGGGTCACCTCATCAGCCAGAGTGGCTTTGCCAAAAAGCGAGTTTTCTGGAAGCTTACGTATGCTTTTATCCCCCTTCCACTCAAGGGGGTTCAGCATTTCCTCCCAAGAGGACAACAGAATGGAGAGGTGCTCCTCCCCATGTCATCTAAGCGGTGCTACAGGATGTAACATGCCCACCTCACATCTTCCGTCCTCCCAAGAAACCCAGAGATCAACTACCAGAGCCCAGGAAGAAAAAAGCAGGGCATAAGGCAGAGCCCCAAAGCAGGGCAGTCACTGGCTCACCCCAACAAAGGTGGGTTAGGAGACTGTTTTCTCCTTCTTGGAAGCCAAAGGACAAATTCATCCTCCACCTGACATCACCAGACAGCAAGTTCTGTGAAAGAAGAGTGTGTGGTGGGGTAACAGGAGCACGGTTGTCCTTGTCCTCAGACAGGCTGTTACCACCGCCTTCTCTCCATTGCAGCTTGTCTTCTGGCTTCATTCTGTCCCAGCAGTAAATCCCTTGGGATCCCAGTGATGACTGAGAGGTCATTGTCCTCTTAGGCAAGTAGATACTCAAGAGGCCCTTAACCAGATCAGCCAGCATGGGCCAGAGACCGCAATCAGCCAGTTCTAAGCTGACTTGGGAATCTCCGCTCACTGAAACATCTGCATTTTCCCTTGTCCATGATGCCAGGGACAATGGCACCACGAGGCCTGTGCCCAGCTAACTCACTTCTAAGGATGGATTTTTGAAAGCTCTGCAACAACCTCTGAGGAAGCTAGTACCCATCTGTCACTGAAGCCTAGCTTCCATGGGACCTCAGCCATGTGACCACCCCTCCTTGAATTCAAGATGCCCTAGAAGGGCACCAGACCTTGGGAGCGGGGTACATGAGGATCAAGAGGGATCATCATGTCCCGAAATGAAGCCAGAGTCCAGCTGGTAGTCAAAAGAAGGAATGTGCCTAAGTGCCAGTCCTGCCTGTCTCTCGACTGGCCCCTCTCTCCCTCGTCGCCCCCCCCCCCCCGAGGTATCCTCACTGGTCTTTTTAGAATCACTGTTCTTGGCAGGAAAACAACACACAGGTGAAGGTGCCGTGGCAGGGGGCACCCCCGAGCCTGTGTTCAGAGCCTTGTGCCTTTCCTTTCTGGTTTTTTCATTCCTTTGTTTCCAAGCCTGGACAAGTGAAAAGCAGAATGTCCCTTCACGACTCCGAGGGCCAGACCACCTGGCTCATGGAACCTTTTTAAAGGCCATACCATGGAGCTTTTCCTTTGCTGACAGCTTGCACAGTGGTCTGCTCATTCCTGCCACGCTCCACCCCTTCTTCAGGTCCTATTCTCCACTACTGTGACTCTCTTGGCTCCATCTGAGCCCTGGCTCCCTGCAGACTGCCCTTTCTGAGCCTGCACCACCTCCCCCTCCTCCTCCGAGTCTCTTCACTCTGGTGGGAAGACATCAGGATCACCATGACTCTGCTTCAAAGCATGCTCCCCCTAACGTCACTCACTCTGAAAAAGGCGGTCCCAGTTGCCCATGCATGCCTGACCTCTGCCTGTTAGTGTGATACGAGAATGCCACGTGCTTCCTCCTAGTAACATAAGGAAAGACTCTGAAGAGTCCTAGAGACATATTTTGTATTTTCTCCACATGTGTTTGAACCAAGGCTTGTTTTCCACATCTAAAACTTTGCTACCCAAGGCACAGTTCCTAGCATCACCTAAGCATTTGTCAGAAATGTAGGACTTAGAGTGGATGCAGTTCCATGGTGGAGTACTTGTCTGGCATTGGCAAGGCCCTGGATTCCATCCCTAGCATTTAAAGAAACAACAAAGTAGAATCCAGGCTCTATGGCCGACCGTCTGAGCCAGAGCCTGCATCTTCTCTGACCGTGGATGATTTATCTGCTTGAGTGAGAAGCAGGAATGGACCTGTACATGGGCCCATGTGTTCAGATGGGGCCAATGAGGATATGTGCTGCCTACCTCTTTGTCCCGTTTGTGGAAAACATAAGAAGGAGTGGTGGACTTGGCCACATGCCAGGATTCTGTCACTCAGAAACAGGATTTTTGTAGCACATGCTTTTGTGTGAGAGAAAAACAATGTAGTGAGGGAATGAGGTTCTGGGCCCTCAGAGCTTCTACACTTTGGGCCTTTGTCCCATAGAAGTGGTCCAAGTCCTCTTGTTCCCCAGCACCCCCATGCCGACCCTGTGTACCAAGGTCCCCACATCCATCAATGGTGTGAGATGCCGGGAAGCATCTGAAGAGTCTTTTTCAGGCAGCATTGTCATTTGGGGACATTTGGACTTGCCTGGTAACAACTCTCCCTTTGGCAAGTGTCCTACACCACTGTGTGGTTATGGTCTCCCCAGCGATAGAACACCTCTTCCAGGAAGTATTTGCTGGGTCTGTTCTCCAATCTTGCCCGGCTCTTCTGCCAGGCTCTGCATCTGGGAGAAATCCCCATGCCCGGTGCCATTCCCATTTCACCTCACCCCAACCATCCATGCTAAGGCAAGAAGATACCCAACGGCTAGCTGGTCAATTGTGTGCAATAACGCTATTCTCCTTCTCTCCCCTCCCAATGCTAACCCACTGGAACTAACAGCAAGCATTCAGAATGAGTGTAAGTGCCTGGTGTGGCTCTATACCCTTGAGCCTCTGGGAGGTGGGAGGGAAGGGAAGAGGGGCTGGGGAAAGGCCAGCTCAGGAAACTGGGCTTGAAGTTCGTGCCCTCTCCACAGCCCAGAGCCCTACAGTGAATCCTTTACCAATGGAAGAGTACTTCCCCAGAAAACAGGGTGGAGGGGGAGGCGTGTAGGTGATCAGAAGAAGATCTATGGATAGCCACAGTGTGCCCCATAGCTGCTGCAACTCTTTCATCCGCTGGTGCCCGGCACTGCACCCCTGGGCAGAACACCAGCTTGCTGGTGCCCGGGGAAGCCCTTGGGAAGCTCTAACGGACTGAGGCCTCTTTTGGCTCTTGCCCCAGCAGTCTGGCCATCTGTTGAGACTCGAGGCTCAGAACCGTCACACCCCGAAGTCCTACAGTCACGGCTGGTTTTGTTTCTGCAGCCACGCGACACCCACTCAGCAAGAACTGTTGTGCCTTGTGCAGTGTGCTGGGTGGGCACTTGGATGTGAGCCTTCATGAAACAAAGCCTGGTTTTCACTTGCTTAGAGGGATACTAGGTCTTCATAAAGGGGGTTCCTACGCTCAGGCTTTGATCCCTATCCTAAAACCCTGTTTAAGAGGCTGCGTCTTTACAATAGGGTACTACTCATTCCTGCTTGCTTGCCCGCTTGGCCCGGTTGCTCCTGATGCCCTTGACTTTGGCCACCCTCTAAGCCAAGTTCAGGACAGGTCGCTGCAGTTCTGACCCTTGCCACATGTGTCCTGTTGCAGTGACCCAGCCCCCGACTATCACCAAGCAGTCAGTGAAGGACCACATCGTGGACCCCCGTGATAACATCCTGATTGAATGTGAAGCTAAAGGGAACCCCGCCCCCAGGTGAGTGGAGGGAGAGGGGCCTGAAAAGCCACCATTGAGATGATCCAATTGCCCCATCTTGGTCATACCTAAGGTGAGCGACTGAAAAGCTTGATACAGGGCTAGAGAGATGGCTCAGTGGTTAAAAGTGAGTACTGCACTTGCAGAGGACCTGACTTCAATTCCAAGCACCCCTCTCAAGTGGCTCACAGTCACCTGTAACTTTAGTCACCCTTTCATCTGGCCTCCAGTGGCACAGGCAGCCATGTGCACATACCTCTACACATATTCCCACATATATCCCCACACATACCCCCACACTTATCCCCACACATACCCCAACACATACACATAATTAAAAGTAAAACACATCTTTTTAAAAAACATTTGGTTAATTCACCCAAAAAAATATCCATTGACACCTACCAGGTGCGATACAGGAGGGCTGGCTTGTGAGAAGATGTGAAGTTGGCAAGTGGCTCGAAACGGCTGTGCACAGAGGCTGCTATTACTGGGTGACCATGAGAGAGTTGTTTCAAAGCTCTGAGCCCCCCGCTCCTCCTTTGGAATCAACAGAACTGCCCTTGTATTTGTGGGGTTTTTACTAGCTTCAGCGAAGTGGGAAATTCATAAGGAAACCAGGCTTGAAGATGTTAAATGGCTTGTTTCTGTTGCAGCGAAACCCTGGGATCTGAGTGTGTATCCCAGGCTAGTCTCAAACTCACCATTCTTCTGCCCTAGTCCCCCTCCTAAGCACTAGAGTTACAGGTATGTGCCACTAGACTCTGCTAGATGTTACCTTCTCACTTGGTGTAACATGCTGTGCTGCCCCGTGTGTGGCCATCACCCACCCGTGTTCTGCTTCCGGAGAGTCTCTCTCTCTGCTGTGCTGCCCCGTGTGTGGCCATCACCCACCCGAGTTCCACTTCCGGAGAGTCTCTCTCTCACTAGCTCAAGGCTTTCATTCTGAGCTTGTCTTTGCCTGCTTCAGAGGAGAGGTCAGCAGACAGGAAGGCGAAACCTGCCCTGCCCAGACTGCTCTGTGCTGTTACATGGTTTTACTCATTCACTCCTCTTCCTCTGCGGCCGGACCAGTGTCTTCCGGAGGAGAGATGGAGATTTTAAATGCCTTTACCAACAGTCACCAGCTCGATGGAACCAGGCTTTAGATCCACTCCTTGAGCACCGAGGCCAGATCTGTTTCTGCCAAATGATACATCCTAGCAAAGTGAAGATGCTAACTAAAATGTTAAAATTCTCAGAGTAGCAGAGTGTGTCCAGAACGATACAGGGTGGAGGTTTGCTCTGGCCCTGGGTTTGTGTGAGAGAGACATCAAGCCAAGAATGGCAGTCCCAGGATGAGCAGGAATTCCTTCATCTCAAGTGGCAGTCACCCTCTAAGACCAGTCAGGAACACTAGTGACCATGCCTCTAAGATTGGTCTTTTCCACATGGATCCTCTGTGGGGACAAGGACTCTGAGCAGCCACTTGTTCCTGCCTCTTGTGTTTGTACCACATCAGCATAGGGAGCCAAGAATGTATGCTGCTGGCTGCAACATTCTGCCAGGACAGGCTGAGGGAGATGATGATGATGATGGTACCTTCTCCTCCCCTTTTTTTCTTTCTCTCCTCCTTTTCCTCCTCCTCTTCATATGAAGGGTAGAACTTAGATCCTTGTACACACTGGACAAGGGCTCTGCTACTGAACACTCTCCCCCCAGGCCCACAAGGCACATTTTAGCCTCTTTCCAGCTCTGTTTCATTAGCCTGCCAGTTCATTCAAAGTTACCCTTCCATGGTTCCCATGCTGCTGTTCCATGGTCTTCATGAAGCACCTGTCAAACAAGGAACAGGCAGCCGCTGCCATCCATGCTGGTTTCAGAGCCCAGGTGGCAACCTGGCATGCGTGGGTTGGTGAAATCAATTTGCATTCCTAGGAGGAGACTAGGAATGTCACAGGGTAAAGAAAGCAGCTACCTCTGGGTTTGTTGTTGTTCTGGGGTTTGTTTGTTTCTTTGTGCAATCATTGGCTACCCCTGAGTTATGTGCTCACAGAACAGAACCCGCTGGAGAAGCTGGGTGCCTACTACCCTGTAGCCAGCCTCAGTTAGTAATATCACTCATAGTACGCATGGTCCCAGTAGACATGACCTGGGCCTTTGCATTCTCCCAAGCTTATCAGGTGGCTCTGCCCAGCCAGAATGGGGTCCGTTGTCCCGGAGGTAGGGTGATGGAGAAGAACCTGGCCATTGAGTAGGGACGAGGAATGGACCCACCCCAGCCCTTAGTTACATTTGGCTTGGCCCCTGTCATCCACAGCTTCTACTGGACTCGCAATAGCAGATTCTTCAACATTGGCAAGGACCCACGGGTGTCCATGAGGAGGAGGTCTGGAACCTTGGTGATTGACTTCCGCAGCGGCGGGCGTCCTGAGGAGTATGAAGGGGAATACCAGTGCTTTGCCCGAAATAAATTTGGCACTGCGCTCAGCAACCGGATCCGCCTGCAGGTGTCCAGTGAGTGCCAGGGATATGGCTGGTGCTGGCTCCCTGGGGGGTGGGGGAACACCCAGGAGGGCCTGGCCTCTGTGGGTCTCTCCTGCCCAGGAAGGATTCCTGGAAAGAAAGAAAGCTTCCAGCCTAGTCCGTACAACCTTACTCTGGGCACTGGAGGGCAGAGGAGAGGGCAGCTGAATATGAACGTCCACTGTTACTAAAAACTTTTTCCCTCCTTTCAAGTGCCACCCTGTATGTCCTCTCTCTTGCCTCCCCCGTTCTCCCATTCCCTCTCCTCTTGAGCCTGCCCAGCTCAGGCTGTCAACTGTGCTTCACTCTCCCCTCTTCTCCCCAGAATCTCCCCTGTGGCCCAAGGAAAACCTAGACCCCGTCGTGGTTCAAGAGGGTGCCCCTTTGACACTGCAGTGCAACCCCCCACCTGGCCTCCCGTCCCCAGTCATCTTCTGGATGAGCAGCTGTAAGTGTTGAGGCCCGGCCTCACCGAGCGCCCATCTCCTGGGGGTACAGTGGATGGGCTGAACGGGGGTGGGGAGAGTGGGGGTGATGGTTAGTGTTAATTGTGACCTTGACAGGCTCTGGAAACATCTTGGAGACAAGTCCCTGTCTGTAAAGGATTTCTAGATAGGTTACTTGAAGTGAAGAAACCTACCCTAAATATGGGTGGGTGGTAGCCATTTTATGGTCTGGGATCCCGGATTAACTGAAAAGGAGACAGTGAGTCAAATAGTAGCCCTTATCTCTGCTCCCTGACTGGGGACACTGTGTGACCAGCTGCCTGGTGTTTCTGCCACCATGGTGGACTATCCCTAGGATCTTTAAGCAAAAACAGACAAAAAAAACAAAGCCACAGAGGGCATTCCTTAAGTTGCCCAGGTTCACACAGATGCCACAGAAGTATGGAAACTCACAGGAGTGCCCTCACTCTGAGCCAGGAGACCCATTTGTGAGAAGAAGATGTAAATTGACTATGTGGCTCATGACAGCTGTGCTCAGAGAAGTCAATGTTCCCATAGGGTCCTGAGCAAGTTGCTTCCAAGCACTGAGAGGATGGCTTTGTACACAGCTGTTGTCCCTCTCTTCCTCCTCGCATTTGTGGGGAAGGATGCCTGACTGTCAACTGGTCAGTTCAGACCCTCTTCTCTCACCTATTAAATAACATTCATCACCGAGTGAGGCCCACACCATTCCTTGAGCAGATCTCATGGCGCTCCTCTCCTTTGTTTCCTTACTAACATCCCCTTAGCCCAGAGTCCCGTGGGCTTTCACCTTGTTTATAATCTCATCCTTAACTGGTCTCCCTAGGCTTTAGGAACTGACCAGGTAGCTTCCTTTGCCGGACTCCTTTACCTGTCCCAGGTAACCTTTTGTTACCTTTTTACTTTTACTTCATAACCTGGTCCTTTTGCCTCTCCAGCTCCGGGCTGGGTCACATCCTTTCAACCTTCAGACATACTCCTCCAGCTCTTTAGAACCTTGTAGGTGTGTCTTTGTCCCTGACATAAACATGCAGACTTCAGGGTTCTCCTCGGGAACTCCCAGAGGACAAGGTCCCCGCCCCCGAATCCCGCCCTTCCTCCCCAGCACACTCTCCTCTGCACACCTCGTTAGAATGACTTACTAATCTCCCTTCTCTCCTGCTAGACTGAGGGCTTGTCTTTCTTTCACCAACCCCTGGGACATGTGACCTGGCACATAGTAGGCCCTCAGCAGATCTTTGAGGAGTGATTTGAAGAGCTGAGCACCTGATGTGGGGACAGTTGGCATCACTGACGTGAAGAAGAAATTGTGAGGACAGGAAGTAGATCAGCCTGGAGTGTAGGTCAACAGACCCGACAGCTCGGACAGCTGGTCCTGTATTAACACCAATCCCTGGAAACCAGCAGCATCGACACCCTCAGCCACTCCTGTGATGCCGTTCACTCTCAGTTCTGCATTTCTCTGTTTATAAAACTGGAAGACCTCCTAAAATTGACAGTGTGCATCATCAGTTGGCATACATTTGACCATTATAATTGAGAATAATTGCTTTTTTTCCTTAAGGGTAAACAAAATAAAAGTCCATATTATAATTGATGATAGCTAAATCTCATTTAGATGCAGCAAAGCCAAGTTCAGATGTACTTAGCACACTTCTAAGAGCCCGTGTGTGTTCTGACATCAGCTGTATACTGAGGTATAAAGATGGAAGTGTATCGGTTGTTGCCTGCACAATGCTCCCTGTGAGGAGCAGGCAAAGGCTTGTGTTCTCCCTCTGGCCTCGAGGTCAGACAGGTTGTGGCATAAACAGGAATTAGAAAAGTGTGGTCACAGAACCTGGGCAAAGGGAACCTGTGCGTCTGGGTTTAAATGCACCCCGGGATGCATTCAGCCCCCCACTTCCCTATTAGAAGGGGACGCACCCTGCTGCAGAGCTGGGAGGAGCTGGCTGAATGGTAGTGGGCTCCAGCCCCCTTCTGGTCTTCTGAGCAGCAGAGGTGATTGTCCCTGAGTCAGCCTGCTAACCTCCTGCCACCCTTCTGCTTCCCCACAGCCATGGAGCCCATCACCCAGGACAAGCGTGTCTCCCAGGGCCACAACGGCGACCTGTACTTCTCCAACGTCATGCTGCAGGACATGCAGACCGACTACAGCTGCAATGCGCGTTTCCACTTCACCCACACCATTCAGCAGAAAAATCCCTTCACCCTCAAGATCCTCACCAGTAAGTGCTGGCCCTTCTCGGGGCTGGGTCCACAGGAGGCAATCCCTCAGGGTATGTGGCATGCTTACCTGGCGCTGGCCCAGAATCCTCTCTGACTGATTGTGCCTGAGCCCCTGCCGCGGTCTTGTGCAGCATCTCAGGATGCAGAAGCCTTGAGTCAGACTCGGTCCTATGCTAAGCCAGTGCTTGGACTTCAGTAGGAATCAGTTACACACCGAGATCCAGCCCTGTTTTAGCTCGACTGGCTTGGGCTCGCCGGGCCCTCAGCTTTCATTCAAAAGTTTCTGGGGTCTGAGATGAATTTAAGTGGCCTTCACATCAGGGGTCCCTTTTGTGTACTCATCTTATTTCTTTCATTTCTAGTCTTTGGTTGACTTTGTTTCTAGAGGAAAAGCCAGTGCATAAGATACTAGGATCTACAGACACATCAGAACAAATTGTGTTTGGTTGTGCAATGTGTGTTTGCTGAACTACACGGAGGTACTGTATCCATAAACTGCCTATTTATGTTTCACTTTTTATCCTTGGATTGTTTTTGGCTAGTACCAAAAACAACAAAGCACAAATTAGCATTCCCTGACCCACTACAGTGGTGGTGGCTCTCTGCGAAGTTACACAAGGACAAGCCAGGCAGAAGCTTCAGCTTCATGGCCCTCAACTTGTTCAGTACCTTGCCTAGGTTTGCTTCCACCATGGACATGTAGCATGGCTAGAAGAGGGCCTTCTGAAGAGTTTCTCTAGTCTCTCTGGCTCATGCTGGGAGTGTCACTGTGGGTGCCAGGCTATGGGTACCCAAGGTTAAAATGAGGCTGAGCCTCAGCTTCCCAAGGCTCATGGTGCCCTGGGGAGTATCCTGGGGGAAGCCTGGGTGGGCTTGCTCAGCATTGTTAGAGGCCTCTTCAGTCTATGCTGGTGATGGGCCGGTGCACCAGTGTGTCCACACAGCCTCATCCCATTCCTCAGGGGTGGAACACCCGCCCATAAGGAGCAACTTCCTCTTGTTTGCTTCTCTTGGTCTTGTCCTCCTTTTTTTTTCTTTCATTTTCTTCTTTTTTTTCATTTCCTCCCTCTGTTCTTTCTCCCTCGTTCTTGCTTTCTTTTCTTTCTAGTCTTTCCCTCTGAACGCTTTGGCCCCTCCTCTGATCACCTGCCTTCTGTCTGTGATTCTGCCTTTGCCAGTGGGCATTGTCTGCCATGATGGGACAGACAGCCCACGGGATTGCTCAAACCCCAGCAAGGAGCCCAGCCTGATGCTGCAGAGTCCCTGGCTTCTCTGATTCCTGAGCCCACCCCAGGAGACCCCCTGGGAAAGGAAGTTGATTTGCCTGCTGTGCCTCCTCAATATACTTCAGGTGACTGTGTGCCAGCTAAATGAAGGAGGACAGTGTGATCTGCCCAAGGCCTCTGAGTGGCCTCAACCAGGGCAGGGCTGGCAATGAGGAGCCCATGGGAGGAGTGATGCTGCCAAGAGGACGACCCTGAACAGCTTTCGTGTCCACCTAGAAAGTATGATACTGGAAGTCAGTCTGCTGCTCCTGGGCATGAGCCAGATGCCATGCTATACTGGGCAGAGTCTGGGAGCATGTTCAGGTTAAATGACACTTAGCAATGGAACCTTCCAGAGGTATTCTTTTCTCTAGAGGGTGTAAGTAAGGGATACTTGTTTCTGCTTCACTTTGAGTCGCCTGTCCCATTGGAAACTCTCTCCTCCAAATGACAAGAACCCCTCTTGGTATCTCGAACAGAATGCTGACAGCCTCCTGGAGCCCTCCCAAGAGTAGTTTTGGCTGGAAACAAGTTCTGGGCATCTGAGCCAGCCTAGAATTGGGCACAGTTTCTTAAAATAGCACACTTGGACTCTGTTGACTTTCTTGTCTAGAAAGGGCACAGGCTTTCTCTACCTCCTTCAGAACCAGGTCTGGGTGAGAAGCCAAGCTATCTGCCTGTAGTTTGCCTTTGGGGACAAAGTCAGTCTTATTATACCATTTTTATTAGTTGCATCAAAGGAAAGGGGAGAAAGATAAACATATATATTAGGTGTATATGTATATATCAAAATGCCAGGCAACCTAAAAATTATTTTTAATCTGTTTTAGGATGAAGTAAAAGATAACCAGGAGAGTCAGGCTGACAAAGACAGACATGTGGCTTTGTCCATAGTGTGACAGGCACATGGTCTCTACAGCAACAATAAGAGGCATTCTGGTTAGAGAGGAGGGTGTCTGCCAAGGCAGACAGTGGAGAGCACTCTACACTTCTGCCAGTGTTCAAATGGCATCCAAGGACAGAGTCTCCCTGAATCTCTTATGCATGCTCCCACAGCTAAAGCGAGGTTGGCTGTGGACATTGGTCCTCCCCCCTCCCCCCCCGAAGAGAAAGGCTCTGTTACACATGATACCATGGGACTGAAAGAGAAAGGGCCCCTTTCAACTGAGCATGCCACTGTGCTCCCTAGGGGGAAGATGAGAATATTTTCTCCCAAGCACTGTCTCAGCCCCCTACCTGGTACCACCCACCCCTTCATTCCGCTGTGGACCCGGTCCCACCTTCCAGCCCGGATCCATCCAAACTGACTTCCAAAGCAGCGAGGTCCTTCTCAACCAGCCCCACCATGGGAAGTAGTTCTGATAATGAAAATTTTCCCCATTTCTGGCTGTAAAGCAGATTGGGGTACAATTCAATGCCAGACCCAGAAAAGAACCCACATACCCTCTTATAATTGCTTGTGATGGGATTTGATCTGTCTTTAAATATGCAAATGTTCTAACACGACCCCAGCCCCACCCCCCGAAGTTGGACTGTGTCCTGGCTTCTCCCAGCTGTTTGCCTGGCTTCCGGTCAGTGCCTGCACAGTCCTTCCCCTGTGGGTACTGTCAGAACTTGAAACCTCTGAGGGGGTGGGTAGAGAGTAAAAGCTTTAAGGACAGAGTATGTTTATGTGCCTGTTCTAGGATGTGTTCAGCAACGACTGAAGTACTAAAGGCTGTCTTATGTTGGAGTGGCAGTCACTGATACTACTCTTTAAAGAAATATCAAAGTCCTCAGGTGTCATCCCCTCATCTTATTGTCCTGCCCCAAACTAGCCTTCCGGAACCTCCACCAGGGCCTCCCAGTAGAGGGCTGGTAGGGTCTACAGTGATGTCACCTACTCAGATTAGAAGGCTCTTGTTGCTGGGCACTGCAAAGCACTCCCTGTCCCTTTCTGCTCATGACTATCTTACTGCACACACACACACACACACACACACACACACACACACACACACA
>CAJQZJ010034265.1:2771932-2786445 GCA_907164525.1 Lophiomys imhausi
ACACACACACACACAAACACACACATGCATGCACGCATGCATACCTACCCCTGCAGCCTAGCTGCTGCCAGGCAGGGCTTTGCTGTCCTCCGTGGGTCTCACTAACGCTCCTTTTTCTCTAGCTGGTCTCATGTGAAGCCCTGGGGCCTGGGGAGAAGCTGGTTCAGATGCTACAAAACACTAATTCTTACCTCCTTTGTTCAAAATATAGATGGACCAAGCAGAATTCAAGCCTAATTTCTTTACTTTCAAAATAATCTCATTTTATTATTGCTTTCTTTTGCAGGATTTAACCATTTCATTTCCTTTTGAGCTGTTTTGTGCTGTGTATTCTCTACCAAGCGCATTCCTTTTCCGACTGCGCCATTTTCTTTTGCAAAACCCCACTTCTGCTCTACTCGGTTGTGATGTGGCTTTGCATTTCTGTTCTCCCCTTCCTCGTGTTTGCGCCCACACCTGCTCCGTGCCTCCCTGTTCGCTCACCCTCTTTTGTTTATTGCAGACAACCCCTATAATGACTCGTCCTTAAGAAACCACCCTGACATATACAGTGGTGAGTCCGGGGAGTAACTTCTCCTGTCCTAATCCACTTTGGCTAACTTGACTGATACCGTGACATTAACTCCTGCTGGGTGGCAGAGTGGACAGCTGGCCAGGCCAGGTGCCAGAAGGACACCTCAAAACACTGCCTATTTGGAGCAAGGTGGCCAATGGGAGTCTGAAGTGGCTCACATCACAAGTGTTTCCTCCTTGCCCCTCCAATGTGCAAGTCTTGGTTTGCTGAAGTCTCAGAAGGTAGTTTTAAGCAAGGTAGATCTTCATGGAAGACACAGCAAAGCCTCGAGGATCAGGGGCAGATGGACGGAAAGTGGATTTTTGCAACACTGTGTCCAAAATATCTGAGAAACAACTTGAGGAGATGACAGACTTATGTCCGCCTGCAGTTTCAGAGTGTTTTGGTCCATCATACCAGGGAGGCAGAGACGATTCACATCACAGCAGACTAGGAAGCAGAGAGTAAGGCAGGGACCAAGGGCCGGATGACCTTCAAAGACCCACCTCTGGTTATCTACTTTTACCAGCTAGACCTCACCTCCTGAACGCCCCCCCCCCCCAAATCAGCACCATGAGGTGAGATCAACCCTAAGCCAGGGCAGCTGTACATTTCAGATTTAATTGTAATAGAGGATATTTGAGAATCCGTGAGAGTCCACAGTTAGGAGGAAACAGGAACTCAGGTTCCTATTGGTAGGGTAGAGGGCACAGCCAGCTTTCCTTGAGTTAACTCTTCGGTGTCTGGGTGTGAATTACCTGCTTTGCAGCTTCACTTTTCTTACTGAGAATACCTCTTCAAAGTTTCCCTGGAGAGCTGGAGAGATTGCTCAGCCTTTAAGAGCACTGACTGCTCTTGCAGAGGACCCAGGTTTAATTTCCAGCACCCACATGGTGACTTAGACCCATCTGTAACCCAGTTTTGGGGAATCCAACACCCTCTTCTAGCCTCCGCAAGTGTCAGGCACGCACATGGCGCATTTCCATACATGCTGGTAAAATACACATATACAGAAAATAAAAATAAAGAAATATTTTTGAAAAAGGATTTAAGTTTTCCCTATTTCTGGTATTAGGAATCCCGGTCAGAGTTCTCTCTCCAGGTGAGTATGAATGAATTGGTCCATCCATGTCCCTGTCATCTACGTCTTTTGTCCCTTCTGGCAGCCCATGCAAATCCAGTGCCCACCAGCCACAGCTGCAAGTCATAGAACAATATGAGTCACATTTCTAACAAACCACAGCTGGCTAATAGGTCTGATTAATAGGGAAACTGGCTATTTCCACACCTGAAGTCTGCCCTTACTGTGGCTTAAGAATGCCTCATGCTCCTTGAGCAGCCATTGGACTAAGCGTTTGCTGGCTTTGACAAAGCAGCTGGTTCCATCATCAATTATGCTTCTGGGCTGAGCTCAGGCCCCCAAGGGTATCTTTGGGAGCTCGAATAGGTAGGAATGTCTTTACTGAGGTTGCTAATATAAGCAGTGATTAGTGTCTGGAGTGGAGGATGGGACAAAAAGTGAGAGCCAGGGGGAAAAAAAGGTTCCAACTTGACACCAAATAGCAAAAAACACACTGAGACTCTGCTGAAGAGACTTACTGCCCAAGGAAGCATGAGGCCTTTGTTGGATTCTGGGGATTATTTGTTTTCAAGATAATGGGGCCAACCACTGCTGTGTCAAAGGCTCTGCTGTGGAAAGTGCCTTTTTCATCATTGAACCCCAAATTTCTATTGTAGGAAGTGCTCTGAAATCCAGAACATACTGGAGACCCTAGAGGTCACCTGGCTCAAGTTCTTTGCCTTGCATAAGGCAGGGAAATGTAAAGTTGCTTTATCCGTGGAAGATGGCTGAAAGACCCAGCTTTTGTCCAGAAGTCAGTATTTTCAGAAGAGAATAAGTGGGATTTGTGAGTGTCACTCAGGACTATGAAACCAGCAAAGCTCACATGGAAACTGAGCCCTGGACCTCAGTCCACACCAGGACTGGGCTGGCATAGCCCGAAGCTGCTGGGAAGGACATAAAATTAAAAGAAGGCACGCATTTAACAAAGGACAACCAAGATGATTGGTTTAGAAAGAAAGAAAAAAAAAAACCAAGAAAGTAAGGAAGTTCTTCCTAGGTGCACAGAGCTGCTAGCCAAGGAATATTGTTAATGACAACTGTCTAGTACATTTCTCTGTTTGGCTCTGAAATATGACATGTCTCTTTTCTAGCAGGAGGGCCATCCTGTTCTTTTGTTTTGTTCTAATGATCTGTACAGAGAGCTGGCATCCTCTGGACATGGGCCAGAAGCAACTTCTCCTCTGATTGGCAGAGGAAGCCACTTGGGTTTCATCCAGGCCAGAAAACTAGTCTTTTATAGTGTGTACTTGGATGTGCACTGCCTTGCATCAAATCCAGTCTTTAGGACATACCATCAGATGACACTGGGCAAGTCATGTAATGCTTTAGAACTTTGATTTTTCTCATCTGCCAGACTTACTAGGCAGATTACTAGTCTCAAAGATGTCTGTAAAGGTTAAAGAGGATCATGGCCGAAAGCCTGCTAAGCTGCTGTACATATTGACAATGTTAATGTATAACCCATTGTTGGGTTTAAAGGGAAAAGTTCTGTGTGGACTGGATTATATATAGGCCATCTGTTTCTAAATTAAGGGAGATGCTGAGAATTTGAAGAGAAGCCCAGGAGAGAAAGGCAGGCACATTTACAGGAGGAGAAGTGCTCCACAGGGAGAGACGTTAACGTACACTAGAGAATTGAATGTTGCCCAGAAATCGAGCTCTGCTAAGAACTGGGTAAGAAGAAAAGCTGCAACTACTGCAGGCAGGATTTGAATTAAATTTACAGAAGACATTTCCTAACAGAGAGACACTAGACGTTTCTAGACCAAGAGATCTGCCCCCCATCCGCCCCATCCTACCCACTCCCCCATCCCATACTTTTTGCTCAGCCATTTCTAGGGCCAGAAAGATTGCCAGGGAACGTGCCTCATGTGTCTCTGCTTCTCAGTTCTGAGAGCTGAAGACAGCAGAGAGAACTGGATGTAAGGTCCAGCTGCCATAATGAGTGGCATTTGGCAAAGGTCCCCAGATGCATGGGATGTATTGAGCCATTGCTCTGCTGGCAGGCAGCACTGAGCAAGGGGACACCTAAGTCCATCAGCACTTTTGACCTTTCTCAAGGTCAAGAGGACAGCCATAAACTGTTTCTCATTTGACCTTGAAGCCAATTTGGTTAAAGTGGGGTCGTGACCTGATGTCCCCTGACTGACCATCTGGCTCTGGAGATCAATGAGTCCTCTCTGTGCCGCAGCTTACAAGAGCTATGTTTAGGCAGCTTTTCTTGAATCTGTGCAAGTTTCAGTGTGGCATCCTGGGGTTCCTTGGTATCAAGGTAGATCCCACCTGAAGGCTGGAAATGGACAAACCATCCCTTCCTCCACAGTGAAAAGAGCTGTCCTAGAAGAGACTCTTTCAGCACATTAGTGCTTCATAGTTACCTCCCTGTGTCTCCTCCAGAGAAAGAAAGCCAGGCACCCTCCCTTGGGAACATGGGCTCCCAAACTCACCAGCCAGATCCTCTTCCCTAAGCTCTCATGTGATCCCTCCTGGACAGCTGACATTTCGTCACAATCCCCCTTTAGCTCTAGCCTTCTCGTTCCTCCATGAAACCACTAGTCACCATCGTTCTCCTGCAAGGTTCCCATACCACTAAGAATCCAGTCAAGATGCCTCGGAGCCTCTTCATTCCCTTCCCTGCTTCTTGGCTCTAGGTTTATCAGTTGCCACCAAGGAAAGCTGGGATCTTAGATGGTGAGAAGCGTAAAACAGACCAGAGCAGTTCACAAAGACAAAACACCTCTCTCCTTCACCTCTCGGTCTTTGGATTTTTGGCTTTCTTTGGTTGGGGTTACTAGAAACATATTCTGAAACTGCCTGTCAGAAATTGGGACAAGTGACATCTCCAGCTAAAAACACAGAACTGGTGAAGTTTATGGTGAGGATTAAGCATGCTGAATGCTGCAGACTGACCAGTCACAGCCCTTGACCCTCGTTACACACTTAACTGAGTGATGATGCTTCCCTCTGACTTGCAGGGCAGTCTTTCATTTCCTTGAAATGTGCCGCTTCCTCCCTAAGATAATTCTATGGGTTGGTAGCCCACATCCTACAAGTGTGGTCTGCTATAGCTTTTCTCTGGTCACACTCCAGTGTGTCGCGATCCCCAGAGCAGGGCTCTGGGTTAGTCTTCCTGCTCCCTATCCTTACTGCTTCTCTGATACTGTGGCTTCGCACTGCATGCTGTGGGGTGTATTAAGTGTCCAGAGGGTCACAGACTGGCTCCTGCAGAGTATTTTCTTGTGTGGAATGAGTGTGATGGCTGAGATGGGATCTTTTCCACATCATCGTGGGGTTCACAACTCTGGACAGATTCACCCACTTGGTAGGAATTTCCCTGCCTTGCCTGGAATTTCCCTGCCCCTTTGGTGCCTGTGACTGTTTCCCTGACCTTTATTTGGTGACTGCGTGATAAGGGTGGGAGGAGGCTGCTGCTCTCTGGGTACTGGGTGCTGCTAGATCCACAGGTATAGACAGTAACCGACTAACCACTTAATGGATTAACCCTAAAGTTGCCACTGCTCTATATTGTGTGTGCTGGTGTAGAACATGTGCAGACAGTGTGGGGTAGACTGTTGCCTCCTTTTTTGTTTCTTCTCCCCCTTTAACTTGTCTGCTCCACAAATATTTACTGAACACGTGCCATCTGCCATGTATCATACTGTGCCGGTAGCCTAAATGCCTCATTGTTTTAACCTTTCTTCCCTTGACAAAGAGATGTTTCCCAACGGCTAAAGAAGAGAAACTGGGGACCCACAGGACAGTAGCCTCCCCTGATCCAGACAGACCCCTGCAGGTGCAGCCAGCTCCCTTAGGAAGCACAAGTTACTGAGTTTGGATCCCCACCAGCCAGTCTTCACCCCCACCAGCACCAGTTAAACCCAGATGAATGCCTTTGTCACCACTCTAGGCATCTGGTGGGCCCCCTAGCTCCTGGCAGCTCTGCCTTCCCGCTACTTCCCACTTGTCTGGCTGAGCCTAAGACCCATGGTAGCCCCAGCAGCTTATATTCATCTGTCAGTCTTCATGTGTCTTTGGGAAGTTGGGGCTTCCTCCGGTTTCCCTTTTGAGTTGGGATGACTGGTTGGACAATTTTTGATATTTTTATGTTTTACCCATTTCCTGGAGTTGTACAAAGAGTGTTGGAGAGAAGTAAGGCTTAGGTAAGGTGTGGTCCACCCTCAATGGACACACCCTGATTAGCATGGCCCCTTCCATGGGGAACAGTGTCAGTGTTTGGACCACCTGGCCTCTAAACCCTGTCTGGGAGATTTCTGCCTATCTCATGGCTGTTCCTGTTTAGATGAACTGTTGATCACCTCCCCCCATCTTGACTGCCATTCCCCACACCAACACCCACCCCATCTCTCATGCAGTTAACAGTGAAAAAGGCAGAATGGGCTTGGCCTCAGAGAGCCTTCTAGTCATCTCTCATTCATTCTCTTCATGTCTTTGCTAAGCCATTAATAATTCTGTTTATTTGGGGCTTTATTGCTTCATCCCAGCTCCTTAACAGGGTCTGAAAGAGCGGATTGTTTGCCCTATGTCCCCAATCTCTGCCTTCTCTTTCTTCTATGTCCCTGTCTGGGGAAGATAGACTGATGCTGAGATAACTTGCCCCCTGGAGACTACCACAGAGGCCCCTCCATCACAACACATGCCATAGAATGAACCTCTCACTGCTCACCAGCCCCTCCGTCTCCTAGAGGAAGGGATGGGTTTCTGGGCTCTTCTTCACAGAACTTGAAGCTGGTTACATACATGTGCTGGTGGGTCAGAGGGCCCCAAGCTCCAAATACATCTCTTCAAGATACCCAGATCCTGGGGTGGCTTGGACTGGAAGGACCCAGAAGTGGGGCATGATCACATTTCTCTCTAACCCAATAGTTTTGACACACCCAGGCAGGAGGCTCACGGAAGTTTGTTCTGTCCTATTTCAGCCCGGGGAGTTGCAGAAAGAACGCCTAGCTTCATGCATCCCCAGGGCACCTCAAGCAGTCAGATGGTTCTTCGTGGTACGGACCTGCTGTTGGAGTGCATTGCCTCTGGGGTGTACGTACAGTCTGCACCATCTTCTAGCCCTGCTCCTGGAGGATGGGTGGGCATCAATCCAGACATTTGGAGGCACACCAGTACACAGGGAAAGGGAGGCAAGCAGCCCCGTGAGCAGAACCCTGAATGTCTGTCATCCGCATTCCTCTATGGCTATCTGTGCTTTGGGAAAGGAGAAAAGGCAATGGCTGGGCATGCTGCAGATGCACTAAATCACGTGGAATCTTAGCTCTGTCTTTCTGTGGAGAACCTGTGGCCAAACAGCCTCCTCTGAATAGGAAAGCCCAGCATTTAGAGGGTACGCACCTCTCTCCTGGGCCCTCGTGCACTTTTAGGATATCTAGGTATCAGGCTCTTTTGAAGACACGTTCAGTAATGAGCTCTTTGTTTCCTGCTTGGTCCCTTTACTAGCCCAACACCAGACATTGCATGGTACAAGAAAGGTGGGGACCTCCCATCTGACAAGGCCAAGTTCGAGAACTTTAACAAGGCTCTGCGCATCACCAATGTCTCCGAAGAAGACTCTGGGGAATATTTCTGCCTGGCCTCCAACAAGATGGGCAGCATCCGGCACACGATCTCGGTGAGAGTAAAGGGTACGTTGTGTGTATTTCTCATTATGATTATGTTGCCAGTCCTGAGCACAAATATCACGACACCCTTCCCTCTGTGGCGAGGAGGCAGAGGGAGTGGGGGAACTTCCAAGGTCCTGGTTAGTGGCAACAGTGGGCTGCCAAGGTGCTGTCACTCCTGGATGTGTGACTACATGCATCCATGGGCATGGATATGGAGGGAAGGAGATTTGCCTTGATGTTTGCCAAGCTCCAGGCTCTTTCCGCCAGTGATGTTCCTCTCAGAGCCCTTTGTTTCATTTCGCATTCCGGCCTGTGGTGTGTTGTCTTAGCCTGTGCTGTCTGTCTTGTATGCTTGGCACTGTGCTGCTTCTTCAGGATGGGAGCCATCATGGAACAAGTCATTTTTAAGCCACTTCCCTCCCCTCCAAGTGGACATAGCCCAATTGAGCACTTGTGACACTGGAGCTCCTGTCATTGTGGGTCCTGGCTATGTGATGGGCTATGTGAGTCACTTCTCAGCCCAGGGCTACAGGCAGACTGGGAAGTTGAGGACTGAGTACAAGAACCTTCTCAGCAAACAGTTGACTGATCATATGACCTTGCCCTCAGCACTACACACACACACAAGTGGGTTCTTATTCTTTTGTAGGATAACAAGATTTTGGAGGCTTTAATCCAGAAGTTTCTTTCCTCAGAAAAATCCATGTGTTCACAAAAATTGTCCAAATAATGAGAAGGGGTGAACCACTGAGAGCTGCTCTAACCAGAGTTCAGTACCTAAAAGAAAACCATTCAGGTCTTTTCTTTTCTTTTTTTTTTTTTTTTAAGATTTATTTTATTTATTTTATGCATATGTGTGCTCTATCTGCATGTACACCTGCATTCCAGAAGAGGGCACCAGATCACATTGTGGATGGTTGTGAGCCACCATGTGGTTGCTGGGAATTGAACTCAGGACCTTTGGAAGAGCACTAGGCAGTGCTCTTAACCGCTGAGCCATCTCTCCAGCCCCATTCAGGTCTTTTCTAGACCTCTTTTCTTATAACAACGGAATCCTAAAAGGTGTGACCAAGCACATTGTCAATGCCCATGACCTCTCAGCCTCAGCCACTCGGTCCTTTAACAGCTCAGTTGCAGTAGGTCTAGATGAGCCCTGGCACCCCTGGGTTTCGAAAGGCTTTGGGAAAATTCTAACGAGCAGACTCTGTTCTGTGAGCTCAGCTAACCAGCCACCTGCAGGTGAGCTGAGCCATCTCCCTGAGGGTGGATGATCAGGGCTGAGACCTGGGGATTACCTCACACAGTAGCCCACCTGGCTTCTTGTGCCTGGCCTGTGCCATCTACCTCTGCTTGCCTTGTCTTTCAGCGGCTCCATACTGGCTGGATGAGCCCAAGAACCTGATCCTGGCGCCTGGTGAAGATGGGAGGCTGGTATGCCGAGCTAACGGGAACCCAAAGCCAACTGTCCAGTGGATGGTGAATGGAGAACCTTTGCAATGTGAGTCAGGCTGTTGTCCTGTTCTGTCTGTCCCCTCCACCCTCCAGAGGTTTCATTGGTAGACCAGATGTCCCCAAAGTGAAGGAAATGAATGGCTCATTGGTGCTGCTTCCAGCAGCCTTCTCCTGCAGCCATCTCCAAAGAAAGCCTTCCTTATTTTCTGAGAGGACAAGAGGCTAAGTAGCCTAGAGTCTATGGTTATGTCCCTATGTTTAGAGATTTCTGCTTCTTTGTCGTTTTCTAAATCTTTGCTTAGAGCCCTGTTTAGAATCTGAACAGGGAAAGCTTCATCTCAGGTTTGGGCTCTGAGTGGCGGGTGGGGCTTAGAAGGTAAAGTCTATTGACATTAACCACCGATGGACCTGAGTCTTACTCTCTAACAAGGGCCACTTTAAAGGCAGAGTTGCGTGAATAGGGGGTGCCTGGGACCCCTGTGAGCTGATAACGCTGGTCTAGTTTTCACTTCATACTCTGTCATTTCCTTCTTTAAGGAGTTGGTGAAATGCAAGCAGGGATATCAGCCAGTGGGGTGGGAGCTCAGGAGGCTGCAGAAGGGAGCTGCCTCAGTGTGATGCGACTAAGGAGAAAATCTAGAGAAAGAGGAGCAAGTGAGGCACAGCCACAAGAGCATCTGATGCTGACAAGACTACAAGCCCAGGGGGTAGGCAGCTGAGCCCAAACGTCAAAGTGTGCATAGCATACTTCTACACCTTCCTAATGCTGCTACCCTTTAACACGGTTCCTCGTGTTATGGTGACCCCCAACCATAACATTATTTCGTTGCCACTTCATAACTGATTTTTGCTACTGTCATGAATAATGATGTGAATGTATGATAGTCAGATTATCTGATGTGTGACCTCCAAAGGGGTCGCCACCTAGTTTAAGAAACACAGGTGTATAGGGAAGGGTAGTCCCGCCCTTAGTGGCCGGAAGCTGACCTTATCAACTGAGGATAACTGTGTAGTTTAAAAGTCCTGAACCTGAGGTCAGTGGGTGGGTCAGTCTCTGCAAATACCTGTCTGTTCCATCTGAGCACTTGACACACACAACTGTGTCCATGCTGGGAGGTGTGGGAAGAAGGGCAGGGCTGTCTGTAGCAAGCTCAGTGCCATGCCTGTGTCCCCACTCAACGTCCTAGGGAGGCACTTCTAGCTAGAACGTTTTCCACCCCAGTGTACACAAACTGTGGAGTCTGGAGGACCAAAAGAAACCCGCCTCAGATCACAAAGCTAAGTTTGGCCAACAGAGGCCCCTGGTGTGCAGAGAAGAGAGCTACTGAAGTGAAGAGCACATTGGCAGACATGATTCTTATATGTTATGATTCCCATAAGAAGCTTAGCACCAACACAAATCACAGAAGAGACCAGGGTTCCCAGCATCTGACCCTGCCCCCAAATCCAAATCCATCAAATCCAGTGGATTCCGGCTTTCAAAACCCCAGGAAGAAATGGCTCTAACTTTTTTGGCCCCCTGTGCCTCACTTTTTTCTTCTTCTACTGCAGTTTTAGCAGTCTTTTTTACTTCTGCTTATTTTTAAACACTTTTTTGTTTTTAAATATTGTATTCCTCTTACATTTATCTACTTGTGTTTATGCATTTTTCATTGTTAATATTTTCTTAGCCTCTTTTGTTTCCCCTTTTTCTTCTTTATTATACTTTTACTAGACTTTATCTTAGATTTCAAATAAAGGCTGTGGCAGGAACCTGGAGGCAGGGGCTGATGCAAAGACCATGGAGGGTGCTGCTTGCTGGCTTGCTCCTCGTGGCTCACTCAGCCTGCTTTCTTATAGAACCCAGGACCAGCAGCCCAGGGATGACACCACCCACAATGGTCTGGGCCCTCCCATACAAGTCCCTAATTAAGAAAATGTCCTGTAGTCCTGCCTACAGTCCAACTTTATGGAAACATTTTTCTCAGTTAATACTCCCTCCTCTTCAGCGACTCTGGCTTGTGTCAAGTTGACATAAACTAGCCAGCATACACACAAAAGGCATTTAGAATCCCAAGTAGCCACGAACAGAGATTGATGCCACATCGTAGGCAAGATGCCCAAAGTACCAGACAGACAATAGCAAAAGCTGTGAGAGAAAAGTATTGGCTCACAAAGGCATCAGAATAACACCAGACTTCAATACAAACCCTAAAAACGACCAAGACAGCATATGTTAATCAGCTTCAGTAACTGAAAGTAAATTAACTGTCAACCAAAATTGGTATATCCACCAAACTTATCTTAAAATTCATGTGGAGGAACTGACAGTATAGCTCGGCCTGACAACCTGAATTTGATCTCACATGGAAGAAGAAGAGTACTGATTCTTACACATTTTCCTAGGACATCCAGATAGATGCATGGGACGTGCATATTCACTAAGTAAATATTTTAAAAAAGTAATTAGGGGCTGGAGAGATGGCTCAGCTGTTAAGAGCACTGGCTGTGGTCTTCCAGAGGTCCTGAGTTCAATTCCCAGCAACAACATGGTGGCTCACAACCATCCACAATGTGATCTGATGCCCTCTTCTGGCTGCAGGTGTACATGGAAATAGAGCATTCATATACATAAAATAAATAAATAAATTCTTTAAAAAATTTTTTAAAGTAATTAAATAAATTCATGGAGAAATAAGGACATTTTAAGACAAGCACAAATGAAAGCAATTCTTGACCACCAACCCACTGCAGAAATGTTCAAAGAAATCCTAAACACAAAGAGGAATGACATCTCAGCCAAGAGAACACAGTAAAGAATAGAACTTTCCTGTATAGAATAAATTAATGATGAAATAATAAGATCTCATACAAATAATATAATATAATGTATATAACATAATCTCATATAAGTAACTTAAACAGATCCCAAAGAAGCAACTAATTGAAAGCATGGGCCAGGCAGGATTCACTGCTGAATTCTACCAGACCTTTAAGGAAACCAGCACTCCTGAAACTGTTCATGAAGTAAAAAAAAGAAGGAACACTACCAGACTCATTCTATGAAGCCCACATTACTCCGATGTCAAACCTGACAGGGACACACCCACAAACTATAAAGCTGGACATGTTGAATCACTCAAGAGGCTGAGACAGGAGGATAGCTATGAGTTTAAGGCTAGCCTGAGCTACTTGGTGAGTTCCAGGCTATCCTGGGCCACAGGATGAATCTTTTCCTCAAAAAGAAAAAATATATAGAGGAAGACCAATTTCCCTGATAAAACATAGATGAAAAATTATCAATTATAAATAGAACAGTTGCGAACTAAATTCAAGAACACGTTAAGAAGACTACACATCATGACCAAGTTGGTTTCATTCCAGGGATGTGGCAAGTTGATTCAAAATAAATAAATCAATAGCTGTAATAAACAGACAAATAGAGGTATGGACAGGAGGCAAAGCTCATCTCCACCAATGCAGAAAAGGCCTTTCACCAAATCCAACACTCCTTCATGATAAGCTTTCCTAAAGAAACTAAGTAAGAATGGAAGGAACATACTTCAACATGATAAAGTCTATGTTGCAGCAAATCTATGAAACATTATATTGAATGGGAAAACTGAAAATATCTCCACTAAAATTGGGAATGAGACGAGATTGTTTGCTCTTCTGTTCATGATAGTGCTTGAAGCCTCAGCCAGAGCAATAAGACAAAACAGAGATAAAGGGGACACAAGTAGGAAAAGAAGTTCCTCTTTGCAGATGACATAAACTTGTGAAAGACTTCAGTCTTAGAAACCTCTTAGATTTGATAAATGAATCTAGCAAAGCAGCAGAATACCAAATCAATATACAAAGCTCAGTAGCTTTCCCTTACACCAATAGCAAACTTGCTGAGAAAAAGAAAAAAAAAACAAAACAAAACAGGAAAATAGTCTCATTCACAATAGCCTAGAACAAAACCCCAGTGATAAATCTAACCAAGAAGGTGAAAGGCTGCCACAATTAAAACTTAGAACAATGAAGAAAATCATTGAAGATGACACTGGAAATTGGAAGGACCTCAGTGTTACTTGTCACTGTGATAAAATGTCTGACAGACACAATCTAAGGAAGGTTTGCTTTGAATCACAGTTCGAGGACACGGTCCACCTTAGCCAGAGCTCATGGCTGTACAAGCTTGAGGCAGCTAGTCACATCACATTTGCAGTCAAGAAGAGAGAGATGAATAATGGTTCATTTCTACTTTCTGTTTTTTATTCAAGCCAGAACACCAGCCTGTGGAAAGACCCACATCAACCTAGTCTGAATAATGCTCAAAGGCTTTTCTCCCACGGAGTCTAGAACCTGTCGAGTTCATAGTATTACCCATCTCGACCTCCCATGCTCATGGGTTGGCAAAATTAATACTGTGAATATTATTGCTAAAATCAATTATGAGTCTGCTCAATCCTCATCTAAATCTTAATGACAGAATTGCGGGGGAGGGGGTCTTTGAAATTGTATGAAAAAAATTCCAAATACAAAAGGTGGGTAGAGAGGGAGGGGCTGGAGACATCACTATACCTTATCTCAAACTCTACTACAGAATTATAGTAACGAAAACAGCACAGTTGTGGAACAAAACAGCTTAACAGACCAATGAACTAGAATACAGGACCATGATATAACCTCACACAACCATAGCCACCTAATTTTTGCCGAAGTGGCAAAAGCATATATGGACAAGAAGACAGCCTCTTTAACAAATGGTGCTAGAAACACCGGATTTCCACATGTAAAAGGATGAAACCAGATCCATCTCTCTCACCTTGTACAAAAACCAATGCACAATAGATCAAAGATCTTAACGCAAAGCCTGGAACTATTAGAAGACATGAAGCACTTGAAGATGTGGACACAGGCAAGGACCTTCTGCCAAAGACTCTAGCATCTCAAGAGACAGTGCAGGAATTGACAGGCAGGTTGTGTGTAGTATAAACGCTCTGCACAGTGGATGGGTGCAGCCAGCAGAGTGGAGCGACCACCTGCAGAACGGAGGAGTTTTCAGCAACTCTCTTATCTGGCAAGTCTAATATCTAGACTCTGTGAAGAACTTCAAGACTTCACACCAGGAAAATAAACCATCCAATCAACAAATGGGCAAACTAATTGAATAAGTAGTCTCAAAAGAAGAAGTATGGGGCTGGAGATATGGCTCAGAGGTTAAGAACACTGGCTGTTCTTCCAAAGGTCCTGAGTTCAGTTCCCAACAAGCACATGGTGGCTCACAACCATCTACAATGAGATCTGGTGCCCTCTTCCTAGTGAATGTATACATGCATACACAATAAATAAAATCTTAAAAAAAAAAAGAAATATAAATGACCATTAAACACACAGAAAACACATTCAACATCCCAAGCCATCAGGGAAAGGCAGATTAAAATTACAATCCAAAAGAAACAAAAAACAATGCAGATGAGGGTGTGAGGAACGAGGAACTTATATATACGCTGCTGGTGACAGTGCACACTGGGGCGCCCAGTGTTAAATCGGTGTGGAAGTTCCTCAGAAAAGCAAAACAGGTGCTCAGCATGGTGGCGCACACCTTTAATCCCAGCACACGGGAGGCAGAGGCAGGCGGATCTCTGTGAGATTGAGGCCAGCCTGGTCTACATATAGAGTTCCAAGCCAAGCCAATCAGGGCTACGTTTATGTAGGCAATCAGGGCTACACACACACACACACAGACACACACACACACACACACACACACACACACACACACACACACACA
>CAJQZJ010034265.1:2787397-2812784 GCA_907164525.1 Lophiomys imhausi
AATACCGTCCCATAATTTTTGTATGCTAAGTAGGAAACTCATTTTAAAAATAGTCAAGGAAAGGAACAGGTGGAGAAGCAGAGGAGACAGGCTAGGGGCTGAGTTTGCATCCTCTCAAACAGCAAGTAAGGAATTGCAGGGGGCCACATGGCCCAAGAGCGGGGAGCCGCAAACTGCATTTCAGCAGCTAAAACTGAATCAGTAGCTGTCCTCCTGGGAGTCTCATTGCCCCACCATGAGCAAAGATATAGCCTCAGCCTGTGGTCCATACTCCTCTGTCCTTATAGACTTTGGGGAAAACAGGCAGCGGTGGTACATGTACGCTTCATAGCACTGAGTGTCCCTGTAGATACAGCCCAGGACTGGCAGCTGAGCCTCGGCCCTAGGGTCATCTGTCAGCCTCTGCAGGAAGCGCCCAAGAGAAGCGACTAGCAGGGAAATTGGGCTTGTGAAATTGGCCAGGCAAGGAGATGCTTGAGTTGGTCGCACCACGTTCCCAGTGGCTTTCTGCTGAGTGGGTCCCAGGGCAGATGATAAGGACACTGACCGTGCCTTCACTTACCTTCTCTGCTGAGTCCCCAGATTCTCCTCTGCTGAGTGGCGCCATGGGCCAGACTGCTGTCTGCGTGTAGGTCTGAACAATGTCCGTGAGCCCACAGCCTCAGCAAGCCAAAGCATTTTCTGCCGCGCCCAGGTCTTTCCAGTGATTATAGATGAGAAAAGAGGCCATTCTTTACATTTCTGGGAAGCTTTTGCTTTATAGCTCCTCCTCTCATTCTTTCTTCTCATGGGGAAGAAGGGAATGATGCTCCCTCGGGGCAGATGTATTGCTTGATTTGTCCCAAGTCCCAGAGTGCCATATGGACAGGGCCGACAGCTCCCTGAAGCCAGCAATATGGGAGAACTACATACAAGAAAGGCTCTCTGTGTGTAGGCTACTTTTCTTAGGAGAACCTTTTTGAAAGTATGAAGATTCAGTTGACATGAAACTCTGGCCGGTGGGGCAGCTTTGTGTGTGAGAGAGGTTCTGCCCAGAGGATGGGAAGAGCAGAGGTGGGTTTGGACCATTTGGATGTCACTGTGTTCTTGTCAATGAACATTGGATTAAAGTCATAATGAATGAGTGTCAGGCACATTGACTCATGCCTGCAATCCCAGTGATTAGCGGCTAAGGCAGGAGAATTGCCATGAGTTTTAAGGCTAGTCGGGGCCACATGGTAAGTTGAAAGCCATCGAGAGCTATATGACAAGGCTCTATATCAGAAAATTAATTAACTAAATAAACTGAGTGAGAACAGTAACTGTCGCTGGGCCTTCCGCTAATCCCTTTACACCTGTATGAGAAGTCTTGGGAGACCTTCACAAAACTCCATGAGGTTGTGGGTTGTGCCACAGACCAGCAACTGGAGCAGACAGTGAGTAATGCTGACTGGAGATGTCCTTAGATTCCTGTTTACAAAGTTAGTTCGTTTCCATAACTCTTATCTTCAGCCATAGCTGCCCAGAAATTGCCTGGATATTGCCACAGATTCCTACCAGCCGCTGGATTGTGAAACAAAGTCCCGTAGGGCCCAGGTCACATGGTTCAGCAGTGCTGAGTCCGGAAGCTGGGTCTACTTGGGTCCACCCAGCTGCCTCTTCCACAGGACACTTGCCATTCTTGGAACCCTGCCTAGAGAGAGCCCCACATACCCTTCACTCTGCCCGGTTCCATTTCTTATGGGAAGCCTCTCTTTCTTACGTGTAGCGGCACCACCCAATCCCAACCGCGAGGTGGCTGGAGACACCATCATGTTCCGGGACACTCAGATCAGCAGCAGGGCAGTGTACCAGTGCAATACATCCAACGAACATGGCTACCTGCTGGCCAATGCCTTCGTCAGCGTGTTGGGTGAGCGTATACCCTCACGGCACTCTCTGCCCACTGGCAGTGGAGTCTTCCTGGGGCATAGCAATGCTATGAGGTGCAGTTTTTCCTCTGCAGCCTGGGTATATTCTGGGTAGGCTTGGGGAGGTGTGGAGGATCAGTGGAGGAATTGCCCTCCACCAAGCCAGATGACCGAAGGGCGCGTTCCATCAGAGTAGTTGGGTAGGAAGTGCTTCCAAGCAGGGCTGCTGCGCTCCTTGAGCAAGGGGAAGGGGTAGTAGACACAGCATGGCTCAGAGTGGTGGAGGTCTAGCTGTAGAAGCTGTGGGATAATTTGGGGAAACCAGCCGGGCGGTGGTGGCGCACGCCTTTAATCCCAGCACTTGGGAGGTAGAGGCAGGCGGATCTTTGTGAGTTCGAGGCCAGCCTGGTCTACAAAGCGAGTCCAGGACAGCCAGAGATATTCAGAGAAACCCTGTCTCGAAAAACCAAAAAAAAAAAAAAAAAATTTGGGGAAACCCTTTGCAAGCGCTAGTTTGGATATGGGGCAGATGTGGGACAGACAGATGGATAAATGCACTCCCACCCTCACCTACACGGCAAGGATGCAGATATGTTGGGCAGCGTTTGTAGTGCTCCTGGGGCACCGGAACCTCAGGGGACATAGGTTGGATAGGCTTTGCCTTAGATGAGGCTTGTAAAAGGAAAGGGTGGAGAAGGGAAGGAAAACTGCAGTGAGGGGAAGGCATGACAGGGAAGGAGAGGAAGGGTTGTTCCATACTCATTGGCAAACGGGCCCTCTGGTGTTTCAGATGTGCCCCCTCGGATGCTGTCTCCCCGGAACCAGCTCATCCGGGTGATCCTTTACAACCGGACACGGCTAGACTGTCCATTCTTTGGGTCTCCCATCCCAACACTCCGATGGTAAGTCCCAGAAGACCAGGTCTCCCCAGCAAGTGTTATCTGTCCTTTTTGCTTCCCTTCTGCCCAATAGGTGGTATTTAGCAAGACCTGGAATCCTTAAACAAAGATGGGCCATCTGGGTGAACCCCATATTGTTCAGAGGAGCTCAGTCTCTCCAGAGCCAACTGGTGGTTATAGGCAGAGCCTGCAAGACTCAGGACTCTATGTGTCCCGCTTGAGCTTCCCAGTCCCCCACCCCGCCATGGACTCTGCCACTTCCTGGCCCCCTTGGGCCAGTCCTTCCTCAGTATGCTGTGTTTGCTGCTCTGTTGTGAGGTTTAAGAATGGGCAAGGAAGCAACCTGGATGGTGGGAACTACCACGTCTACGAAAACGGCAGCCTAGAAATCAAGATGATTCGCAAAGAGGACCAAGGCATCTATACCTGTGTGGCCACCAACATCCTGGGCAAAGCTGAAAATCAAGTCCGCCTGGAGGTCAAAGGCAAGCAAGGGGGTTCACTAGTGGGAGCTCAGGTGGGGCAATAAAGCCATGCTCACAGGTATCCACAGGTGCGAGAAAAGCCCCCACCCGAGGTCTGATTGTGGTGGGTACCAGCATGTCCTCTCAGTGACTCCAGCTGATACAACCTAGGGAGGACACTGAGGCAGCTTATCCACCTGATCCAGTGGCTCACCTATCTCTCCACCACCACCACTCACACCATGGACTTCTGAGCCAGAGAACTATTTGGGGATTTCAATTAACCTACACATTTGAAGTGGGCGGGGGTTCAAGACCAGGTTTCTTTGTGTAGCCCTGGCTGTCCTGGACTCACTCTGTAGACCAGGCTGGCCTTGAACTCACAGAGATCCGCTTGCCTCTGCCTCCTGGGTGCTGGGATTAAAGACGTGCGCCACCATGCCAGGCATGTCCCCGCCATCTTACAGCTGGTTGTACTCTATGTCTGACATCTCGAGGTCAGGCATGTCACACTACGTGGCCACACTGGGCAGAGAAGGAGTCAGTGGTCGGCTTTCTGGTTGCCTTCACAGACCCCACTAGGATCTACAGGATGCCTGAAGACCAGGTGGTCAAGAGGGGCACCACGGTGCAGCTGGAGTGTCGTGTGAAGCACGACCCCTCCTTGAAGCTCACTGTCTCATGGCTGAAGGACGATGAGCCACTCTACATTGGAAACAGGTCTCTGCTGTCCATCTCGATTCCTGGTGCACATTCAAGGGGAAGTTTGCTTTTGCTTTCAGTGTCACGCATGTCACTAGGGAGCTACCAGGAGGGACGATGGCCTTGGTGACCCTTTCCTCAGTGGCAACCCCAGGAACCGTTTTCCTCTCTCTTATGAGCTACCTGTTGCTCCCTCCCTCTTCCTCACCCTTTCTCCTCTCACTTTTCTTCCTCCCTTTTACGTCTCCTTTTCTTTATTCCCTCCTTTACCTCTTTATTCTGAATTCCACTCTCCCATCCTTTCCATCCTTTCGTCTCTGCCTGTAGTGCCCCTGCTCACCAGCAGAGGGCAGGTCTGGCTTCGTCTACCTCATCCAGTGCAATGCCTGATGATTCTCACCTCCTAGATCTTCTGGGTGCTTTGACAGTATCCCCATCTGCACCCCCCACGCTCCAGCTCTGATTTTATCGGTGTAAGGGCTCGGGTGCTGATGGTGTTTAAAGGTCCCCTGGGTGTTTTGCAATGTGCAGTCGGGACTGAGAACTGCAGGTCCCAGCCACCCTTCCCAGGGCTCTTTGCTGTCTCTCTTCTGGGCAGTAAGGTGCCACACATTCCCAGTCTCACCCAGCTTCATGAAGGGCTGCACTCTGCCTGTGTGCCCAGGCATCCCAGCACCCATTGGCATTAAAAGCTCTACAACAGCCCTGTAGAGCTCTGGGATGCCCTCTCCCTCTGGTGGAAACAGGTCGCAGGAACTCACGGACAGAGCACCGGAAACTGGTACACAGGACAAAACACATGTAGGGGAAGAGGATATACACCAGCCTGTATTGGGTTGTCAGGGTAATGGCACCCTAATTTGGGTAGCGTGTGCAGCACAAGAAAGGCTCAGAGATGGGTACGGTGTGGATGCTGAGGAGCATCCGGTCCACCCTCCTCCCTCCCGCATCCAGTCAGTGCTGAGATGGTCCCTCACGCCCCTCAAAGGAGCCATGCTCTCTCCTGGCCCTGCCATCTCCCTCAGCTTCCTTCTCACTCTCCCCTTGTGGGAAGAAAGTATCAGCCGTGCCCAGTGTGGGAGCCACCCTCCTGCCAACCTCACCCTGGCACCTTGCAGGATGAAGAAAGAAGATGATTCCCTGACCATCTTTGGCGTGGCAGAGCGGGACCAAGGCAGTTACACGTGCATGGCCAGCACCGAGCTGGACCGGGACCTAGCCAAGGCCTACCTCACTGTTCTAGGTAACAGCTGCCACCTGCGTCAACGCTAACAACCCTTCTCCCTGCTTCCCAGCAGTCAGAGCAGCTGTGAGCACTGGGTGGTCCCCAGGACAACGCCTAGCCAACAGCAGTTAGGTGCATGACCTCTTCTGGTCTCAGGGTTAGGACCTGCCACTCTCAAGCCAGCTGAGGAGGTCTGTCTCCTGAGTGAGGTCCTTGACTACCCAAGCCCAGATGAAAGGTGTGGAATGGCAGAAAGTGGAGTGGCTTCTGTCTCTCCTGCTCTCTTGAAGCTACCACCATACCATCAAACTGACTAAAGCCACCCCGCAGCTATGCTAGGCCAAGATATGTGTATGTGTATGTGTGTGTGCGTGTGCGTGTGTGTGTGTGTGTGTGTGTGTGTGTGTGTGTGTGTGTGTGTTGGAGATAATGTTGTGTCGTTTTGTGTGCATGTGTGTATATATGTGTGTGTGGGTGTGTGTATTTGTATGTGGGGGATATGGTGTGATATCTGGGGTGTGTATATATGTAGGGGTGGTGTGTGGGGGTGTGGTGTATATGTATGTATGTGTGGGGTGTGGTCTGGGTGTGTGTGTTGGAGGGGTATGCATATGTGTAGGGGTAGTGTGTGTGTGTGTAGGTGTGGTGGGGTGTTGTGTGTGTGTGTGTAGGGTTGGTGTGTGTATGTGAGGGGGTGTGCACACCTCCAACACCTCCAGCTGTCTTCCCCTCTCATGCTGCCCTGGGTTTTGGCAGCATCTCACTTCGCCACACATGGAATAAGATGATGCCATCCCTTCCTGTTCATGCTGGACTGAAAATACCAAACCACTCTCAACAGAAGGGAAGGTGGTGGCCCCTTCCAGTGGAGCAGATCCTCTACTGTCACCTTTGTCCTGTGTCCTCTCAGGACACGTGCAGTGGAGGTCACAATTGCTGGTTACAGTGGGGCCCAGATGTGTTAGCAGTATTAGGACAGGAAGAAGCTGGAGCCTTCACTCTAGGCCATGGGAGAAACCAAGGAGTCATTTGGGAGGTGGGCTGCTGAGGGACAACAGCAAAAGCCTCCCGATAGCCATCCCCATCCTTCTGGACCCTTTAACCCTGATAACCTGCTAACCTGGATGACCCATCTTACCGTTGCAGCTGATCAGGCCACTCCAACTAACCGTTTGGCTGCCCTGCCCAAAGGTAATTCGTACTAATCAGGGGCTCTGGTGTCCAGGGGTGGAATCGTGAGAAGGAATATGCCTCAGGAGACTGAGCATTGCAAGCTGCTAGACAACGCTTCACATGCCCCACATGTCCCACATGTGACCCCTGACCCTCAGGCACTCGCAGCCACCTGCCTCCCTGACCTTTGTCACAACCCTGCCCAGGGCTCCTTCTGCAGCTTGGACTCAGAAGCCTGGACCTCCATGTATCTCCTTCCCTCACACCACACTTAGCCCTCCCTTAAGGTACCTGCTGTCATCCCCTAGCTACCCCTCACTCGACTAATGGCCAGTCAAGAAATCTCCAGATAATCCCATTCAAGTTCATTAATTTATAGACTACCACATATCTACTGTTATGCATTGTGTACTCTCCCCAATGCGTGCACACACACACACACACACACACACACACACACACACACACACTAATGTCAACTCAAGTGACTCACTATCTAGGTTAGTAGTTCAAACCTTCCTAATCCTATGACCCTTTAATACAATTCCTTGTGTTGTACTGACTCTCAACCATAAAACTAATTTTTTAAAAACATTTATTTATTAATTTATTATGTATACAGTATTTGCTCTACATAAATGCCCGGGCACAAGATCTCAATGTAGATGGTTGTGAGCCACCATGTGGTTGCTGGGAATTGAACTCAGGACCTTTGGAAGAACAGCCAGTGCTCTTAACCTCTGAGCCATCACTCCAGCCCCATAAAACTAATTTTGTTGCTCCTTCATAACGGTAATTTTGCTACTATTATGAATCATAATGTAAATATCTGTGTTTTCCAATGGTCTTAGGCTACCATTGTGAAAGGGCCATCCAGCACCCCAAATGGGTGTCCACCCACAAGTTGTAAACCACTGTTCTAGATCCTCCCAATAACCAGCCAAAATATGGAAATAAGGGAAGTTCAGGGAAGTAAGATGTGGGAGAAATTTGTCTGCCTCCATTCTATGACTGGATGAGTCTCTTCCAAAATCAGGATAATGTTGGTACTCACTAGAACACCACACTCTCCCCCAAAAAAAGGTGTTTCCCCTAATTCTGTGTGGAAGCCTCTGGCCTGCTCTGCTCTACACCCTAACTTAGTCCAGATTGACTCGTTCTGATGGGCCTGGCCTTTCTTTGTACCCTCCCCTCTTTCCTCATCCATCTACCCTGCTCAGCACTGCAGAGCTCTGCTGGGCTCTGGTCCTGAGAGTCCTGGCGTCCAGAAAAACAAATAGTCATTGTGAGAAATGAGACGAAGCCCCCATCTCCCCATCAGCCTCTGTCATGGAAGCAGCAGCCTTTCCCCAATGTGTGTGTTCTGAAAGATCCAAGGAAACAGGATGAATTGTCCCCAGTTCCCTCTGCCCTGCCTGACCGTCCTTATTTCCTTGTTCCACATTCTTTGATATTCTTGGTTCTCCCTGTGTCCAGGAGGGAACGGGTGGTCTCTGCACTTGGACCTCCAGGGTATGTTGGGGTTTGATCTGCTGGCAGTAGAGACCCGAGCCCCTCAGGGTCCTGTCCAGGAGTGGTACTACCCCAAGGAGAGGGGCTGGCTGTCACTCAAGAACTCAGAGTGATGTCTTTTTCCTCTGCTGCCAGGGCGGCCAGACCGACCCAGGGACCTGGAGCTCACTGACCTGGCCGAGAGGAGTGTGAGGTTGACCTGGATCCCAGGGGACGATAACAACAGCCCCATCACAGGTCAGCCCAGAGATGATTTTTGTGCAACAAAACCAGAGAGAGCTGGTAACAACAGTCTTGGACTAGTGCCCCTTAGTGTCTGCAAGCTGGTAACATAAGAGTCTTGGACTAGGCCCCCTAGTGTCTGCAAGCTGGTAACATAAGAGTCTTGGACTAGTGCCCCTTAGTGTCTGCAAGCTGGTAACATAAGAGTCTTGGACTAGTGCCCCTTAGTGTCTGCAAGCTGGTAACATAAAAGTCTTGGACTAGGCCCCCTAGTGTCTGAGAGCTGATAACATAACAGTCTGGGACTAGTGTCCCCTAGTGTCTGAGAGCTGGTAAGGCCTTGGTTCCCTCCTGTGTCTTGAGAAGGCTTCTCTTCTTGTGACCCTGTCTGGCCTGGGGAGATGATAAAGACAACAGAAGCCATGAAGGATGTGCTTCTAAAGCAGGGCTCTGTGACTCTCAAAACAGCTCTGTCTTCCTTGTCCACTCAGACTACGTCATCCAGTTTGAAGAGGACCAGTTCCAGCCAGGGGTCTGGCATGACCACTCCAAGTTCCCAGGCAGTGTCAACTCAGCCGTCCTCCAACTGTCCCCATATGTCAACTACCAATTCCGAGTCATCGCTGTCAACGAGGTTGGGAGCAGCCACCCCAGCCTTCCCTCCGAGCGCTACCGAACGAGTGGAGCGCGTGAGTACTAGAGCTCCAGATACCCTGAGTTCACAAGAACTCTCTCCCCACCCCCAGCCATGGGGACCTGGCCAACTTACCTGCCTTTCCAAGGCCTGGCTTCTTTACCTATGAAACAGAGTGATAATCGCACATGCCTCTCAGGTTTGTGGTGAGGACTCCCACTTTTAAAAAAGCTGGGGAGATAGCTTAGTGGGTAGAGGCACCGGCTGCCGAGTCTGATGACCTGGGTCTGATCCCTGGTACCCAGTGGGTGGAAGGAGATGACAGACCCCCCACAATAAAGAGAGAGAGGGGCCAGGTAATGTAATGTAGAAGATGTGTCTTGGGGGCCAGTTCGGTTAGTAAAATGCTTGCATGGTAGCACTCATCCCTTAGTCCCAGAACTAGGGAAATGGAGACTGGGGTGGGTGGATCTCTGGGGCTTGCTGGTGAGCCACTGTAGCTGAATTACCGAGTTCCAGGTACAGTGAGAGACCCTGTCTCAAAGGGATTACTGAGGAAGACAACCAGTATGGACCCCTGACCTCCACACATGCGCACACACAGATGCATATGGAAGGAAAGAAAAGAAAATACCTGCCAGGTACTTACTGTAGTGCCTGTCACATAATAAACACACAGTAAATCCTAGCTGTCATTTTTATTATTGTTAATGATTCTCTATTATCTGCTTGAAGGGGCAGAGCTATGGCAGAGACGTACTTAAAAAAAAAATCTGGTGTTATGTCATATTTGTCTTCGTGACACACTAGGATAATGGCTAAATTATGAGATCACACCAGCTCATGGAAGTGGAAATGCTTGACCCAAAACATTAAATCCCAGGACCAGCCAGCTTGTCACAAAACATACTCAGCGATCATCTATGAAGGCAACTGTGCACAAGTCAGCATAGTGACTTATCACTTTGTGATAAGTACTGTCTGGCAAAGGATTGCACTGAGAAGAAATCAGGCCTGCTTTGGGGTTTAAATCTTAACCATGAAGGCATATCGCTCATAGGAGAAAAAGACAGTTAGGAGCTGAGAAGAGCCAGAAAAGTACAGAAGGGGCCAGCTAGGTGGGAGGCACACCAGGGACCTGGTCAAGCTCGGGTTGGATTTCAGCTCCATCTGTTTGGATTCCAGCCCCTGAGTCTAATCCCAGCGATGTGAAGGGAGAAGGGACAAGAAAGAACAATATGGAGATAACATGGACGGTAAGAATACCTGCCAAGCCCAGCCCCTGGTGGGCTGCTCACCTCACAACAGGCACCCAGGAGCCCCCATTCCTTATCCCCCTTGTGCCATAGTATGGTTCAGACGGTCTAACTCAGTGGTTCTCAGCCTTCCTAATGCTGTGATCCTGTAATACAGCTCCTCATGTTGTGGTGGCCCCAACCATAAAATTCTTTTCGTTACTACGTCATAACTGTAATTTTGCTACTGCTATTCATTGCAATATAAATATCTGATAGGCAGGATGTCTGATATGTGACCCCTGTGAAAGAGTTGTTCAGCACCCCCTCCCCCTGAAGGGGTTGCGATCCACAGGATGAGAACTACCGGTCTAACTGGTTGGGACCTCTGTCCTCTGAGAACCAAGCTAGTCTCGGAATTGAGCATTCAGAAATCAAACAGGACAAGTGTCTAGGAGCAGGAGTTCTGAACAGAGATGGAAGCAGAGGTCAACAAATTCCACAGGCTGCCAATCTAGCAAAATTCATCAAGAAAGCCACCAAAATAAAACACTCTGGCTTTGAAGGAAGGACTCTGGCTTTCGGAAAGAAAGACATGGAAATAGCATCACTGAGCTTGGTAGGGACTGGCTCTCTGCAGTGGGTTGTTGGAGGAACTAGCCCAGGTCCTTTCTCCAGCATGGGCTAGATGACCTGAAAGGTTTCCTTCGGGCTAACTCTGTCAACTCCCCTCTCCATCCTAGCCCCCTGACTACACCTTCCAAACTAAAACTGGGATATATGTTTTCGAACTGACTTTTTCTAAACCACTCCCAAGACCAAAAGCTAAAATTGCAGTCACTGGAGTGGGGCTGAGCAGCTGCCGTGAGTAATGGACACAGAGGTGGTACTCCTCAGAGTCACTGTCAGCCCTGTCACTCTGATGCTTGGGCCGCCAATGTCCTTGGCCAATAGCTTTGGGCTGAACCTGAATTCTGGACAGCTGGTCTATGGCTCTGAGTGTCACTCTTTAGGAGTCTGGTCCCTGAGCCAGAAACCTGAACCTGAACCAATTCAGGTTCCTGAACCAGAATCCTGAGGATAGATGGGTTCCAGTCACCTTTCATGAGCTCTCGTGTGTGGAGAAGGACAAGACAGACATGCGCATTCGGTAGAGCCGAAGTCAGCTCTGGAATTTTGATCTTATCAGTAGGAGAGTAGTTTAGTTAGATCAGAATCCTCTCTCTGACTCTGGAGATCTTGATTGTCAGTCTTTGGCTCCCCGCCCCTTCTCTCTTAGGAGGAAGTTTGCCCAAAGTAAAACATTTGTTCCCTGTGCACCTGCGGTGTGGGTGTGGGTGGTACTTGCAGTCAAAGTGATTGAGTCTCTGGTGACGCGTTTGTCATAGGAAATCTGGATGCTGCACAGTTTAGGCTCTCCGGAGACTCAGCAGAGGAGGGGCGTTATCCCCTGCACTGCTGTAAAAGAGCTGGCAAGCCTAGGTAGAGTGTTTGGCACAGATGGAGAGGGCAAGCTGTGGGTGGCTTTGCCAACACCCTGTCCACTCTGTCTGCCTGTCTGTCTGTCTCTCCCTCACAGCCCATGAATGCTACTTCTGCCTTTGGCCCCAACCTGCGCTACATTGTCAAGTGGCGACGGAGAGAGACCCGAGAGACTTGGAACAATGTCACAGTGTGGGGCTCTCGCTATGTGGTGGGACAGACCCCTGTCTATGTACCCTATGAGATCCGAGTCCAGGCTGAAAATGACTTTGGGAAGGGTCCTGAGCCCGACACCATCATTGGGTACTCGGGAGAAGATTGTGAGTACTGGCCTACCTCCCTTCCCCAACAGGACCCAAAGTGCCAAGCTATACATGGCCACTCCCATCACTCCCATGGGCTGAGAAACTGGGGATGTGTCACGGGAGGGCAACCAGTTCCCAGGAGACAGGCCTACCCCACCATGGCCTAGACCATGCAGCACCTGGTAACACCAGGAGGAGAATTATCTTTTGAACACGTCCCACTTAGCCCATTATACACACCCCAGTAACTGGAACTTTACAGCTGTGAAAACTGAGAGTCTAGAGACACCCTTTTCCGATATTCTACAACAGCAAATATCATGCTTGGAAATAGAACCCGGGTTCCCAGGCCCCCAGATCCCGAGACAGGCTGATTTACTGCCGAGCCTTGCTGGCACCAAGAAAGACTTCAGGACTACAATTGAAAGAGCTATCTAGATGCTTCAGGGAAGCAGCCCACAGGCTAGACCCCCACGCAGGGCAGCCATAGGCCTTGATGTCTACAGAACGCCAACTAGTCCCAACTAGTCTCCCTGACCACCCCGCATCTGCCAGCATCCCAGCCTTGCTCCCAGTCTTTGGAATTGAACAGGAAATGTTCATAGGAAGTTGGCTCTGGGCAAAGCAACATTCGAGACCTGGATGTGGAAGTAGGTGCATGACCTCTGTGCCTAGCATAGCGGCATCAGTGCCAGGGCCCCTGGGCAAAGCAGAGCTCTGGTAGACTCAACCAGACTCGCCAGTTGGGTCTGTGTCTGATCCAGGTAGAGATGAAGGGGCTGGTTGGGCACGCAGAAAGAAGGGAGGAGGGCAGATCTTAGTAGGAGTAGACACAGTAGACAAGACTGGGACCCAAGTAAGGTCAGTGGTCCCATGATGGTGAGGAGGGAAGCAGTGAGGGCCAAGTCCCAGAGGCAGCCATGGATTGGACCCATTGGAAATGAGCAGAGGGGCCTTGCCTGGTCCCACCTCTACGGCGGAAGACACTCCTCTAAGGAGTCTAGTGGGGGCTGCCAGTCAGTGAGTGTGATTGCAGGCTTCCTGGGTGGCCCCATAGTTTCTGCTGCATCTCTCCACCTTGGTCCTTGTGCATCATTGCAACAGCTTTTCTGTGGTCACATAGTAGGGGTCACAGAGCCACATTCCTTTTCTGAGCAAAATTGAGGCATCTCCTGTCTGCAGATAGCATTTCTGTTGGCATGCCCAGAACTGGCACATCCATTATTGATAACGGATGAAGAGTATTAGAGGAAAACCCTAAGGCCTCTGAGCCTCCTGGCGGCTACCAGGAACCTGTGATTTCCCTTTGAGCCTCAAAGGGACAGGGGACACATGTGTCACCAGCTCTTGTTAGCCTTATCCTAGGAGCTGTGGCTGTTGGCAGAGGAGCACAGCACTGCCACACTGCCAACCTGCAGCTCAGCAGAGGAAGCCAGGGGAAGCAATGTCCACTCCCCCTTTACTCCTACCCTGACACCTCATGTTGGCACCTTCCATTGGCCAAACTCATCAAGAAGCTCAAGGAACTGACAAGGTTCCAGAGAGAGCAGCCTCTGTGGGCCAGAGAGCAGTGGGAACAGGTGGAGAATGGAAATGGTGATCTCTGCCCTTGGGTGCCACACATAATGGCTCTGGTCACCTGGACAATTGTCCTGAGGCTCACTGCTGTCTGGAGTACCCAGCATGCAGTAGAGTAGAGGCGTAGGCTGTCCGAGCACATTCATGCGGGACCTTAGAATCCAAGAGCCAACCTTGCCTGTGTAACCAGCTCTCTATCCCCACGTGTTGCAGATCCCAGGGCTGCGCCCACTGAAGTTAAAATCCGAGTCATGAACAGCACAGCCATCAGCCTTCAGTGGAACCGAGTCTACTCTGACACAGTCCAGGGCCAGCTCAGAGAGTATCGAGTGAGGAGGCCAGCACCCAGCCCCACCTAACACTTGCTCGCTAACCAGGGCAGGGGGTAGCAGCCACAGCGGGTAGGGGACCGGGAAGGGATCCTAGGAACACTTACGGGATCTAAAGTGGATTCAAGATGATTTCTGGGATTCAAAATTACCCAGCGGGGAACATATGTATGTGTACATATACTTATGTATATTATACATATGTTCACATATCGCTTAGCAATGGGGATGTGTTCCGAGAAATCCATCATTAGCCAATTTTGTCATCATGCCAGCATCATAGTGCGTATTGAGACAAACCTAGTTGGCATAAGCCAGTCCCTCGGTGTGACTGCTTACTGCAGTCAACACACACAACGAGTGTAAGATGTGTGAGGCTGTTGCCGGTGTAACACTGAAAGCTGTTTTATAGTTAGCTGCATTTTCTAAATAGGATTTAAAAATATATAAAATTAAAAAAGTAGGGCCTGGGTATAGCTCATTGGTAGGGTGCCTGCCTGACATTCACGAGCCTGGGTTCAATCCCCCCAGCACTGCAAAAACAGAATGGGAGTGTAGAGTAAATACAAAGCAGAGGATGGTTTTATAAATGTGTAAACCAGAAACCAAGCAGTGCAATTGTATTGCTCTGAGTTGTGACTGGCAGCCCAGGAGACCTGCTTACACAGGACCAGGACCAGAGCACCAGCATCTCCTGGAATGTCCTGTGATCTAACATCATGATGACTCCAACCATGACTAGGTGGAAGAATCTCACGGTACCACGGTCCTGTCATACGTTGTCCCTTGCTGTGAGGAGCATCACCCAGCTCATGACTATAGGAACGCACATGGTATATTGAAGGGTCCAGCTCAGCAAGAACTCCTTAGGAGGGTGCTGGGTTTGAGCTGGGTTTGATACACATGTGTGAGCAAACATGTGTGTATTATATTGATGTGCAAAACTGAAGCACCCCTGAGCTACACCCTTCCCCTCAGAGGCCCCTGCTGAGCTGTTTGCTTCCCCAGCCTGGTTGCAGAAAAGCCACACTAACAGGCAGAGCCACTGATGGGGATATAAGCTGCTTCCCTGTTGCCTCAGCCAACTCTGCCAGCCAACACAGATTCTGAAGGCCCCAGCCTCTTGGGCTTTCAGACCAGGATCAGTTTCTGCCAAATCACCTGTCCCCAGCGGGGTGGGCTGAGGTTGTGGGGAGAAGTGACACAGGGCTTCCCCTCAGGAGGGTGGCTGTATTTCATTTGGCTGGGCAGTGAGGGTGATGTAGCCATGGGGTACCACTGGGTCTGTGACTTCTGAGGTCATCAAGAGTTGGCTGATGGACAACTGGGGACATACAGAAGGGGTCAGTCCCTTCTTGGGAAATGAGCTTGGCAGTGAACTAAGAAAAGGAAGGCCAGGTGCACTTGGCCTAGCTACTTCCCTGACAGTTAACCTTTAACCCTTAACCTGCTGGCCTGGAGATTTTTCTTACTCAAGTACTTATTGGTCTCTGTAAGCCTGGGTCTCCTCACCACTTTGCTGGTGACACTGCTGTGACAAGTTGTCCCGTGGCTTCCTACCACTGCTAATAAGGCCTTCACCTCTGCCACCTCCGAGGCCATCCTTCCCATCCACCCTCTGCCACCCTGCAGCCCTGTAACCCTACTGACTTGGACACGTGTCTGCCATCGTAAAGATCTTCAACAGTACGTAAAGAAATCACTTGGCTTCAGAGAATTAAATCAGCCATTGCTCATACTCTTGACTGTTTGGGACAACCTACTCCTTGCGTGCCCACCTGCTGCCTCCTTAAACTGTACTAATCCAACCGAAATGGAGGTGGTCTTTGAACACCAGGCACAGCTTTCTGCTCCAGGACCCCTGGTTCGCATTTATGGTTCTGGCACGGACTCTCCCTGTGCAACGTATTACCCAGCTTGGACATATTTTCCAAAGATGTGACATGGCTCCAAAACCACAACCCTGTTTCATGTTCAACATCACTCTATTCATGAATGGCTAAAGAGTGAGGACCCTAAGGCTGTCCCGTCATCCTGTAAGGGGGAGATGAGGTCATTAGACTGGGAGCGGCCTGTAACAAGCAAAGGGAGGACCAGTCACGACCACCACTAACCACTAACCTGGCCTTGCTGCCTGGCCCCTCATGAGCCTGCCTCTGTCTCAAAGGCTTACTACTGGAGAGAAAGCAGTTTGCTGAAGAACCTGTGGGTATCTCAGAAGAGACAGCAGGCCAGCTTCCCTGGGGACCGCCCTCGGGGTGTGGTGGCTCGCCTGTTCCCCTACAGTAACTACAAGCTGGAGATGGTTGTGGTCAATGGGAGAGGTGATGGGCCTCGCAGTGAAACCAAGGAATTCACCACCCCAGAAGGAGGTAGGTCTGACCTGCAACTCTTCAAGGTGGGGTAGGACAAGGGTAATGCCACTGATAAGCCTGAAGCAGCTCCAGCATGGCATGGCATGGACAGCCAAGGGTGACTGACCTCAGCAAGTTGATGACCACCACCGAGGTGACCCACCCTTATGGAAACTTGTTTATCAAGAGACCTGTGCAGTGCTCCCATGGCATTGCAGACACAGGCTATAAGACTGACCCCAACACCTCCTCTGAGGCAAAGGCCACACATGCATCTGGCCATTTTGATATCCTGCTTACCAGCACCCAAGACCTGCACAAGCCTCCTGCAGCATCAAGAAACACTCATGGGAAGCTGGCCTATGTGTACAAAAGAACTGCCAAGTGTCACCCCATCCTCCTGAGGATTTGTGGTTTGATCTAACCCTGGGGTCCAGAAAGCTCCAAAGTCCCACTCTCACCTTGGTGCCCCATAGGCTTTTTTATCTACTTGGCATGAGTTTTGCCTTCTCTGTTTCTCCACCCTCCCTCCTAAACTGTTTCCCATTTTTCTTCTTCTCTTCCTCCTTTCTCTTCTTTGTTCTTCCCTCTTGTTTTCTTTACCCCGTCTCTCCCTCCTTCCTCAGTTTGGTTCCCTTCATCAGCCTCTCCCCATCACCCCCACCCCTTTCCGGGTGTTCTGTCCTGAGTCTCTTTCTCCCCCGCCCCCCCATAGAGCCTGAAGTCTCAGCTTAGAAGCTGGGGCCTTCCTGCTGCTGCATCCAGTGCTGAGAGCCCTTGGCTGGGGACTGGGCACTGCACCCTGGCCACAAGACAGTTACGATTGCTTCCCTGCCTGGGAGTGGCTGTACGGTTTGGAGGTGTATTTGCAGGATTGACGCCACCTAATTTTTGCCAAGTCCAGGGCAATTGCTAAAAGAAAATTCACTTGATTTCTTCCCCTACTTCAACAGCAGTAGCTGAGTCTGCATGGCTTCGTACCAGGTGAAAGTACATGCCAGGCAGGCAGCAGGCTCTTCCCTCGAGAATCTAGGGCCTGGTTCAGCACAGGGATTCCTGAGGTCATGCCTTCATGCCTGTACTTTTTCTGTGTTCTCATCCTCCCCGCCCTCATCTCCTGGCTCCCTCCTCCTTCCCCAAGTACCCAGTGCCCCCAGGCGTTTCAGAGTGCGACAGCCCAACCTGGAGACCATCAACCTGGAGTGGGATCACCCGGAGCACCCCAATGGAATCCTGATTGGATACACTCTCAAATATGTGGCCTGTATGTTCTGCTTTTTTTTCCTTTTTCCTTTCTACATCAGATATAATCACAAACCCTTTCTCACTATTTTCTTGAGGAGTGGAGAGTGGAAGCCTATGGAAGCAGAAGGCATTGCATAGGAATGAGAGTGCTAAGGAAAAGTTCCCCGTAATAAAAGGGAGCGGGCAAGACCCACCCCCTGCTCTTCTCATACAGCCCCATCTGCAGGAGGGAGACAAAGGGTACTCCAGACTGATGAGAGAGACAATCCCAGCCCTTGGGGAGCTTGTAGTCTCCAACACCTACAATTCTAACCAAAAGAGTTCCTCCGCCACTGGCACTTCTATATGATGAGCAAACTGTGTGCACAGGCATCCAAGGATGCTCAGGAGACACTGTAAGCAGGCATCATTTGATAAGGTAGCTGTCCAAGGGCAGTCAGGCTGCTGTGGGATGATTTGAATCAGGGGCCTGGAAGTCCTTACCACAAGAGCTCAGTATCACCAAGTGGGAACAGGAATGTCGTCACGCTTTAAAAATGTTAAGGCCTCGAGTGTGTTAGTGCTACTGTCTAGTGCTGTTCCTCATTGGGAAGTTCAAAGGGCCAGGTGACGTGTTGTTGGCACTTCAGTCAACCATGTGTCTTTCATGCTGTTCTGAATTGATCTCTAGACCTGACCCTTCTTCTGATGTATTGAAGAAGGTGGCCTTTTACAAATGAGGCAATATCAACCATAAGCCTTGGGGAATTTCCCCAGTTCTGTTTGAACATAAGAAAACAATTCCAAAGATTTGGCCTTGTCAGAGGGCTTGGGAAGTGTAAAGTGATCTTTCAGAATTAACCACATGACTTTTGGGGAGCTAGAGACAATGGACTCAGTGACAAGTGTGAACCCTGAGGTACAACGGAAGTACTTCAGTACCCTCAGTGGGAGGGAGTCTGTGCCCAATGCCCTGACTTTAAACCAAGTCTTCAGTATTGCTAGGCAGGGGCCACATTCCCTTCCAGAGACTTCGGAAGCTGTCCATGCTCCAGGTACTATAACCCGCGCAGGCACTGAACCTCCATTCACCTCTCTCCCCAGTTAATGGAACCAAACTGGGAAAGCAGATGGTGGAAAACTTCTCTCCCAATCAGACCAAGTTCTCAGTGCAGAGAGCCGACCCCGTGTCTCGTTATCGCTTCTCCCTCAGTGCCAGGACGCAGGTGGGCTCTGGAGAAGTAGCCACAGAGGAGTCCCCAGCACCTCCAAATGAAGGTAAGTCCATGGTGTCAGTCCTTGGAGTGAAAGGCCCTAGCTAATCTGGACACCTTGAGAAATACACCAGAAACTGAGCTTGGCTTTCCAAGATGGAAAGGAAGTGAGGCCACAAATCCGCAGCCCCACCTCAGGAGACAGCCTGTCTTGGGTCCTGAGAGATGCCACTACTGTGTCTGGAAAAGTCATCATTCTTAGACACGCAGGCAGACCTGGTCCTCCACTTTGCCTTGACTTGCTCAGATACTCAACCATCAACCATCTGTCCTTGTAGGGGAATAAGGAAGGTCATGTGTGTTGACAGGATATCAGGGAAACATGAGAAATAACCACTCTGATGAGCTCCAAAAAGTCAAACTTCCCAACTACTGAGGGAGGCAAGATCATTTCTGAGAGTCCTCCCTGGGGACTCTAGGAACATCCTTTCTTTTACCAAGGGCATGTAAGGCCAAGGAGATAGGGTGAGGCACAGAGATCGAAGCTTCTTGCTTGGATCAGGAGTAGAGCAGGAAATATGTTCTCGCTTTGCAGCCTGAATAAGATAAGCTGTCTGGTTTCAGAGAAGTGGGAGCTGGGAACAACCCTTTGCCAAGCCAGCCTCCCAAAGGGCAGCTGAACTCACACCCTAAGTCATGGTGTATCCCAACTACTAGGAGCCCTCTCCAGAGCTGTGCATGACTTGAGTATACACTAGGGGGCGCGCTCAGCCAGAGATGCAAGACTGTAAAAGCCTCCATATGGGTGGCACCCTGTAAAACGGTGGGGACCCTCAGCCTCTCTAGAGGTACAGTGGTCTACGCAACAACCATTTCTTGAACACCCACCCACATGTATCACGCCAGACACTGCACCAGAAGCAAGGGATATACAGATAATAGGAAGTTCACAGTGTCTAGAGACAGCTACAAGAATGTCTACTTATCTTTCGGCTCGAATGTGCTGCTGGGGGCAGGAAATTTAGGGGATTCAATAATTGAGGGGAGAGGTGATATAAACAGGTATTCCTGGGACTGCCGCATGAGGTTCAGGTCTTGTGGTCTGGTCCTGATCTGGTTGGAGTCTTTTGAGCATTTTCATCCCCGATCCCAGGAGAGCAGTGTGCTTTTCTAGTGGGAATGCCAGGCGCTGCAGCAGCCGCCCTGCTCTCCTCTGGCCAGCAGACCAGGACCCGGGCAGAAGCTGGAGAAGGACTCAGTCCCCTCCGTCCCTTTCTGGTCTTCTAAAACAGAAATAGTCACACAACAAGCTCCTGATCCTGGTGTCCTCTTCCAAACTCTGGACACTGGAAGTTGCTTAGGGCTGATAAACATTGGGTAAGTATCTGGTAGGATGTGTTACCAGAGACTGGTAAGCTATGGTACACTTGCTCCATAGTTCTAGCGATATGCAGAAAGCCTCTCTGCCTGGCACAGGAACAGCAAAGTCCCTTTGTCCAACTTTGTGACCATGATGGGGAAAATCCTACAACTCCAGGAAGAGAATAGAGATGTTTTTGAATTGGTGGAATTTTTCAGATATGTTCTAGAGCTCTCAGTCATATTTATGTTCCTGTTTTCATGAAGTACAATTGATGCGGGGAAACTGAGGCAGCAGAAAACCAGGTCAGGAGCTTTCAGAGCTCCAGGACCTTCAGAGTCATCGTACTTTGAAAGTACAAGATGGGGAGGGTTCTCACCCACTGCTACCCAACGTCTATGAAGGTGGGTATGAGGTACAGCAGCTGTCTTATTGCCTACACCAGCTACATCTCCATCCTCAGTTCCTGGCATCTTAGAGGGTCACCTAAACCACCCACGGCAGGACACACCCTTGGAAAAAGAGCGGGGAATATAACATTTTGCCTGAACTGTGCCCACAGACACCTCTTGCATGGCAAGTCCTTGAATATGGGCAGAAACATAATGTATTGGGAAGGTCTCTAAGCCCCAGGAACCTCTGTGGCTGCAGTGGGCTTGAGCATGAACACTACTTAGCATCCTCGGGGTTGCAGGCAGCACCTGGCCAGACTGCTGGAGTCAGGTTTGGGCCAGACCGTTTCTGCTTTCTTCTGTGTTTTCACCTATGCTGTTTTCTCTTCCCTCTCATCCTCTCTCCCTCTCCCTCCCTCTCTCTCTCTCTCTCTCTCTCTCTCTCTCTCTCTCTCTCTCGCCATCTTGGGTGCTGTGTCTGAAGCTACTCCAACTGCAGGTATTGTACCATCAACAGAGGTAATGGGTGTGGCATGGGGCAGTGCAGATGGAGCCCATGCTGGCCAGAGCCCAGCAAGAGAAAGTGACTCAGGCTGAAAGCATGTTCCAGGCTCACCCTTTCAGTGGAACTTGAAGGTGTAGAGAGAGCATTGGCTAGAGGAGGTGAACATGCTCTCTCCTCTCACATAGTGCTCGTCCCTACCAAGGAGGCTGTAGATCCCTCTGAAGCTGAGAGATTACCTATCATGGCCACCTGAGCCTTGCTGGACCTGGCATCTCTGTCCATAGAGGTGGCTCTAGAAGGTGTGCTATAGAGGGGACAGCTGGCCCCTAGCCCTGGTGATACCACAATCCCCTGAAAGGGTGAGCAAGCACACTGTGCACGCTGGCCTTGCATGCTGCATGGGGGGACCCAGCGCCATTCCACCAGCTAGCATATGTTCCAGTCAGTGGAACCAAGCATGCCTTTGGGTAAGACCAGGGCTCCAGGGTCTGGAATCTCGCTGAGTGTCAGGGACTGATGGTCTCCTTGACCCCAAGGAACTCAGCTCCTCAGTATTCGGTATGGAGATAGACCTTCTTTAGGATCAGGAGCTGGGAAGGTGGGTCTGTGTTAAAAGCAAAGCTGCTAATAACTTCTCCCTTCAGTCCTCTTATCGTTGGTTTGAGGACCATCAAAAGGCTCTACCATGTCAAGTCACAGAAGCTAGGCAAGGGATGCCAGAGTTCCTTTCCTGGTCCTCTGAGTTTGAATTTTTCCCATGAGTTAGTAGCTGAGGACAGATTGTCTTGGGCATTACAAAGGCTGGAAGCCAGGGCACATGAGAACCTGCATAAAGAACCAAGCTTTGTAAAGACACAGCTTTAGTTGAGAGACTCGAGAGCCAGACAGGAATCTGGGGTTGCTATGTGTTAACTTGGTTTTCTTCCTACCTGTGCCCATTTATTTCCACCCACTCCTTCCTAAGTTGATTTTGCTTCTTGCATATCCTCCTTATATTTTGCCAGCTAGATCTGCCAGTATTAAGAAACCACCTTGCTTCCCTACTTCAGCCCTCTTCTTCCTGCCCGGAAACCAGCATAGCCAGCTAGGCGCTTCCCCCACAAGATCTAAAGCCTTCTTCCAGGATGTAAGGCACAGAAGTTGTTCAAGGCCTGGGGACCATAGAGCAAACAATTCTTGCCGTGCTAGAGGGAGGGCTGCCCTGTCTTCCTGCTTCACCTGTGAGTCTCATCCACAATTGCAACAGCAGGTACTTGGGGCAAGTCAGCTCGAAGCTCACTCATTGGTCAAGCATCTTCCTGTCTCCCTCTCCGTTCTGGTTCTGGCACTCCAGACCCAGTGTAGTGGAGCCAGAAGCAAGAAGTCTGCCATGTTCAGAGGGCAGTCTGTGCCATCTTACTGTGATCCGTAGTTGTAAGGAGAGGAGAAGAACCAACCCAACTTCCTCCTTCCAGTTTTAAAAGATCTAAACTTAGCATGCCATGCAGAGTGGGCCCAGGGTCTCTGCTGTCAATCAAGTGCGTTTCCCAGGCACCAACTTCCACATGACACACTGGGAAGGGCAGAGTATACTTTTTGGTAACTCTGACATGCCAGTAATGTCAGATGAGCTCAGCTTTACATACACGACACCTTGTGGGGAGAGTAGAACTTGGGTCTACATTTTCAAAAGGAGCAGTGTCCAGCCCTCCACCCTCTTCCTTCTCGTCCTCACCAAACCTCAGCACTTCCCCCAAAATTGATCGGTTCTTATATCGCCCAGTGAATATAATCCCTCTTGTCCACCTGTATCTTCAGTCTGCTAGGATTGCTGCCCATCTGCCTAGCAATCTGGGACTTGGCTGGGGTAGTCTTCATGCCATGTGGACAATCTTGGACCGAACATGCCATCTTGGAATGTCTGGAAGCTGCTCTTGTCTTTGACTCAGCTCAGAGCTGCAAATGTTGGGTGGGTAGCTGGCGGATACTCAGCTCCATGGCAGGTTTAGGAGGATGAGAAAATGAGCAAGTTGTGCCATCTCTCCATCTCTACACAATCAGTCCCCAAATGCTCAAGTCCTTGGCTATGTGGCAATCTATAGGGTTGGCCTGCCCTATTCTGGCAGACTCCTGGCTTCCAGATCTAGGCTGCCCTAAACCATCTTCGGTACTGGACAGTCACTGCTCTGTAGGTTACCAGCCAGCTGTAATCACCAGTCAGTATCAGCCAGAACTATTTCCAAACTCATAGTTCCTGCTGTGGCTAGATATGACATTCTAGCCCAGGAATATGTCTGCCTAGCCTGTGGTCCCCTCTGTTTATGCCAGACCCGCTTCAGGGCTCACCAGTCTTTCACCCTCTCCCCAATTCAGTCCTGGGTTGAAATGCTCTGACAGCTCTGAGCAACACATAGTTTCCTTGTGAAAAGCTCATCCTGCTCCTGCCTGCCTGTCCCAGTCTTTGGATGATTCTCCGGCTGTGATGCCTTTCCGCTTGGGCTCTGCCCCCCTGCTTCCTTTAGCCCTCCAGTCTGGGCATAAGAGACACAGCGACAAATGGATCAAGGGCATGCTGTGTCACCAGCTGTGGCCTCTGAGGGCCTACTCTTTATAGAAGCTCACTGGGGGCACCCCTGGGCGCTTCCAGTAGCTCCTGCCCTCTCTCCCCATTTCTCCTTCTCACTTATACCCTCAGGCTTGCCACAGAGCCCAAGGGGAAGAACCCAAGAACTATCACCACAGAGAACTTCTTCCTTTATTCTTGGTTGGAGTGGCTGTCAGAGGAGGGTAACATGGACTGGAAGCATCTGCAAAGTCACTTCTCACCCTTGTCTCCAAGCTTCTGAACAAAGTTGGGAACTTGTTCTAACCTCTGTTGGCATTTCTGTCCCAAGGGCATTTGCTGGACTGCCCCAGAAAGCGTGTGGCTCAGAGGGAGTAGGAGAGATGTGAGTGTGTCCCTGTATGTTAAAGGACCAGCGGTCATAGGAGAGCTTTGGAGAACTTGGACTTGAGCTCGTGGGCCCAGGAAAATGTACAGCTACTGTACCTCGGGGAAAGGAAGCCTAAGTCCTTGAGCTATTAATGGCGTGGGGCGGTAACTCAAGTTACAAGCATTTTCTCGTGACACCTTTTAAATAGCCACAGAGAAGAGGGCCTTGTGAGCTTTTCATCTGCCCAGAAAGTACTAAAAAATACATTATTCATGAAGAACTAAGTGAGAGCTGTCTTGCCCAGAGGGACAGAATCTCTTCCTGTCTCTCACTTGTGATCAAGGTCATGGTGGATACAGCACCAACCCCGAGACCACTCATCTTTACCGCATAGTCTCTCTGTTTGTGAATTCATACTTCCATGGACATGTAGGCATCCCTTTACGCAGAGCATTAAGAACATTGAGTTGACTCTTTGCCCTAGGGCCACCTTGGGCTGAGCACACCCCTGAAAAAAAACAATGAGAGAGGGATTTCTCTCCAGCTCTCTGCCCCTACCTTACCTGGTCCTCCCAGTGCCTTCTTCGTGCTTGACAGTTGACTGGAGTTTGGGGAATACAGTATTATTGACTTGGAACTTTCCTTGGATTCTCTGAGACACAGTGGACAGTCATCTTCCCACTGTGATCTTGTAGTCCCCACACTTAGGGCCCATTAATACTTCTGTTTTTACAAGTAGGAGAGTTTCAAGAACCTTGAAAATTCTTGAAAAATAACATCGGAGACCCCTAGTTGAAATGCTTAGGCTCAAGAGCCTGATTCTCCTGGGGAAGTTCTTTGATTTCCATCTCTGACCTTCCCCTCTTCTGTGAGGATGGGAGGTGCAGGGGCTATTATTTTTTAAGATTTCTGGAGATTTGAGGCAGAGTGAGATGTCACTACTCCTCAGAAGTTAGGGTTACTGTGGATGTCTGAGTCCCCACCAACACCAGAAGGAAGACAAGTGTCAGGTCATTGGTGGTGATGTGGCAAGAGACAGCTCTGCTCTCTCTGATTTACCTGGTCATCCTCATACTGTTAGTCTTAACAAATGCTGACCTGAAGAGTAAGGAGAAGAGGGCCCTCTCTGGCTTCCCTGTCCATTCTATAGAAGAAGAACACAGAAAAAGTTGCCACATTTGTTGGCTAGGCCCAGGGCCGACCAACGTGGAGTCCACGTTAGATGGAAGTGGAGTGTGAGCAAGTCAGCCCAGATAGGAGCCCAGCTATGCCCCAGATGATCCTGCGGAGAGGGAGCCTGGCACTCACCTCCTTTGTCCTGTAATTTATGTGTCTTTCTGTGGCCAGGAGACTAAGGTTGTCCATCACAGGCCACATTGTCCTCCATTCTAGGTTCTAATATGAACAGGAAGGATTTGAAGTGCATGGATCCTAAGTATACTAGACAGAAAGGCAAGAAGTTTGGGTCAGGGTGGGCAGAGCCTCCAGTAGACAAAGAAGGGAGAGATGGGAAAGGGAGACAGAAACCACAGATATGACAAAAGGGGACTTTGGAGCAAGGAGCTGGGAGTGGCAGGCTGCTCTGAGTCCCTGGGGGACAGAGCCCAGCCTCCTGCCCCCACCACTCCTCTGAGCTGATGCTCCAGGGCTGGACCAACCTGGTATTTCTGAGACTTTGTAGAACATATGTGGCCCATACTCTGTACCATCCCAGGAGCTCAAATGATTCGGTGTGTGTGTGTGTGTGTGTGTGTGTGTGTGTGTGTGTGTGTGTGTG
>CAJQZJ010034265.1:2815112-2834870 GCA_907164525.1 Lophiomys imhausi
TGTGTGTGTGTGTGTGTGTGTGTGTGTGTGTGTGTGTGTGTGTGTGTATGGTGTGTGTGTGTTACTATGTGCAAGTTAGCACATATGAATAGAGGTACATACACGAAGATCAGGAAACAAACCTGAGTGTCGATGCTGACTTTCTGTCTGGATTTGAGACAGGGTCTCTCATTTATTTGTTTGTTTGTTTTGCTGCTGCACACACTGGCCCACAAATTTCACATGATTGTTCTTTCAGCCTCCCATCCGCTGGTGTGCAATAACAGACACTTATGTTTCTGTATTCAGCTTTCATTCGGGTTTGGGGGGAATCTTAACTCGGTTTGACAAGCTTATGCAACAAGCATTTTACTCACAGCCATCTCTCCAGCCCCTGCTTGACCTTTCCTAAAAGCACCCTGAAGGTCATTCCTTTTGAGGGCATCACATTTGGCTCACTATTACATTGGAGCTCAAGTTGTTTAGATGTAAATGCTGTTGTACCGAGTCCTGAGCTAAGAGCAAGAAAGAACCCCCCAAACCAGGGCTAATCAGCTTCATTACTGCTACAAGAGCCTTGGACTTCCAGGAAGAGGGAATTACGAGAACAGCCACTCAGCAGAAAAGAAGCCTGCCTCCCTCTCTCCCAGGCAGCGGGCTGTCAGCTGCCCTCACTGGAGCCTCTTTCTCGAGCTCATTTGACACATTGTGTTCACCTGGGGCAACTGACACCTGACAGGGTTGCGGTAGGAAAAAAACAAAACATTTCTTTGAAGTGAAAATCAGGAAATCTTTTATCACTTCCCCAGTCCCCCAGACTCAGTCACATGTCAAATAGATAATGAATAAATGTGTTGTCAATATACTCTTCATTTGCGTTTGACAAGTGAGTTGGTGACAGTGCCCCCTTGCATTCTAATTAAATATACAGGAGCCACGTTTGTAAAAGCCTTTGAACTACAAGCATCCTTGCTAGTCCGCTGCTGCTGCTAAATCTTCACTGCCAAATGTGGGAAGCAGACTTCTGGGACTCTTGTGTCTGAAGCCTGCTGCCATTTTCCTGTATTCGGGCTCTGGTTTCAGACAGCACTGTGGCTTTGATAAAGTAGCCCCCAGCCCCTATGAGCTTGATAATTAATGTCCTCTTTGTTACGAGGAGATCAAGCCTCAGTGGCTATGGCTGGGAAGCCAACAAGCTGGGCTCTTCTTCTAGTATAGAGAACACTAAGGACTGGATACCAAGGAAAACTCATCATGTTTTGGTCCCATCTGGCCTCTCATTAACCAGAGGGTCTCAGATCAAAGTCACCAGCCTGGGTTAGTATTCACTAGCGTCAGGAAGCCAGGAGAGTTTTCCTGTATTTGGTCCCATCTTTACTGCTATCTTACGCTTACATGATTTTCTTTTAGCAGTGCTAGGGATGGAACCCACATACCTAAGCACCCTGCTACTGAGCCACACCCCCAAGGCACCCCTGCTTGATTCTCAAAAGCAACCCTCTCCTTCCTCCTTGAAGGAGGAAAGCCTACCCTCTCCCCCTCTGCTGGCATCCTGATCACGGGGCCTGTTTCTTTGTCCCTCTCCTTGCACTGTGCAAATCTATGACAAGGAATCCAAAAGGGGAATAAGTGGTATGACCGAGAACCCACTCTTGTTCCTAGCCCCATCTTGTGTGGAGTTGGAGACAGCTTCCTGGTCCCCTTCACATGCAGACGGCTTCCTGATCCCCTTCACATGCAGACAGCTTCACATGCAGACAGCTTCCTGGTCCCCTTCACATGCAGACGGCTTCCTGATCCCCTTCACATGCAGACAGCTTCACATGCAGACAGCTTCCTGGTCCCCTTCACATGCAGACAGCTTCCTAGTCCCCTTCACATGCAGATGGCTGCTCCTGCGCATCCCTGGGTAGCTAACTACCTTTGGCTTGACTAGGAGACCGCAGCCCCATAGCTCTGCTGGGCCTCATGCACAGCCTTTCCTGACTCCTCCCTTTCCCAGCAGACTCTGGGTGTGAGTGAGAGTATGGATGTGCCTCTCTGAGTCTCCTGTGCTACCGCTGTCCTCACCACTAACTCCTCTTCTAACCCGCCCACCAGCCCCCGATGAGCAGTCCATTTGGAACGTCACGGTGCTCCCCAACAGTAAATGGGCCAACATCACCTGGAAGCACAATTTCAGGCCTGGAACTGACTTTGTGGTTGAGTACATTGACAGTAAGCATTGCTATGTGGGGTGGGGGTGGCGGCAGTGGTGCAGGCTGGTGGGTAGTGGTAGACACCCATTAAGGAGATCCTGTTGAACTCCCTCAGGCTTAGAAACCTTTTAGCCGGACTTCATTTTAGTCTCTTGAATCGATCCCTGCCAGAGATTGCAGAGGTGGAAGGAACAGGCTTGGACAGGAAGGGACTGTTGAAGCCATTAGCAAAGGCCTTGAGTTGCGTGTGTTGTGGGGGATCTGTGAACTGCGACCTGTGTCCACTCTTGCCCAGAATGAGGATTCTGACTACCCTACAGTGAGCCAGGTCTTGTTTCTGCATTGATCTCCTGATGGAGACTCTGGGTGTTCCGATGCCTCTGCTGCATGGTCCAGGGCACAGATCTGAGCTGCGGATGCTGTCAGCTCACAGAATAGTGGGGAGCAGCAGGCACAGACCAGAGAGCCAGCAGTTCACGGCGAGCCATGCAGTCCATCCGAGCTTGGGATCAAAAACCAAATGGAGCCGGGCGGTGGTGGCGCACGCCTTTAATCCTAGCACTTGGGAGGCAGAGGCAGGCGGATCTTTGTGAGTTCGAGGCCAGCCTGGTCTACAAAGTGAGTCCAGGACAGCCAAGGATACACAGAGAAACCCTGTCTCGAAAAACCAAAAAAAAAAAAAAAACCAAATGGACTGCAGAATGTGTTCCAAACGTCTGGCTTTTCTGAGCAAGGGCCCTCAGTCCTGCAGGGTGAGGCCCACGCCTCTCTCACATGTGCAAAAGCTATGAAGCCTATAAGTCAGCCAGAAAAAAAAAAAAACAGCTGGGTTATTCTCTTCCCTGAGAACTCTTAGGAAATGAAAACCTGGCGCCAGGTTCTGTGGTAGCAGGAGGGCTTCAGAGCCCCAGGATCTGGAGTCCCTATTTAGCTCTGAATGTTTTCAGCTTCCTGCTGCCACCACAAGGGAACTTCCACAACCCAGAGACATAGATACTTTGTCTGATACACAAATTTGCAATGCAGCAAATAGTTCCAGATGAACCCAAGAGTGAAGTGAAAGGCAAGGATCCTGTTGCACCTCTAGATACTAACTAGCTGCTGACCCTCCCAGAAAGCTCTCCCTCAGAAAGCGAATAGCTTCTAGGACAGCTGACATCCTTCAAGGCTGAGGCAGGCCAATCTTCATATTCTTAGTGCTAAGACCGTGCTTGGTGAGGAAGGAAGACTTCAGGGGGAGATGTGGGAGAGTTAGAGTCGTCAGGGAGCTGCCAGTTTCTGTGTGGTGGACTGGACCCGGGGTGCCTTAGCCTCCTTCCCCCACCTCTCTGCTTTTGACAGATGAACAGGGACCTAAACACTCTCTCCAGCTCTTGGCGCCTGGTTGTAAGCTTACTTAGGTTTCTGTTCCCCAGGCAACCATACGAAAAAAACTGTCCCTGTTAAGGCCCAGGCCCAGCCTATACAGCTGACAGACCTCTATCCCGGGATGACGTACACGTTGCGGGTGTATTCCCGGGACAACGAGGGCATCAGCAGTACCGTCATCACCTTTATGACCAGTACAGGTGAGAGGGGATCTGGCCTTGCCATCCCCTGCAAGCATGGGCATCTCACCCTCATTCCCAGCTTCCTGCTTGTCTCTTCTTGGAAACAGGTCTCATCTCCACCCCATTCCTTGCCTTGCATGGCGTGTCTTTGACCTGCAGGACGTCAGAAGAGTCAGGTGTGCATGCCCACCAAGCCAGGATCTGAGTCAGGGGACTGAGTGGGGAATCAGAGGAAACAAAAGACTGTGAGCAATGAAGACAGGGAATGCTTGTCATCTACCATGTCTGTGACAAAAGAGCTTGGTGCATGCACAAACTTGGTCACTGTGTGTGGGCCTGGGGGCGCTGGAGAGTCATGCACCGTGCCCCACTGTTTGGGACCTTGCTTTCTCCATGCAAATGAGGGGAAGAGGCTGACCCATGGTCTTGATTCAGAAATCTGCAACTAAACCTGGGGCCAGTGTGTGTTGTTGCCTTGGCAACATCAGTGTTTCGATTTTATTTAATTTCACTCCAAGTTTGTCCTGCCTAAAAGTAAGTAGCTTTTGGCTGTTTGTCTTTTAATCATGCTAGGGGCAGGGTGACGGTCTGGCTCTGTAAGAGCTTCGTCCTGGATAGAGAAGCATCTTCACTATATTAAGTGGCTAGGCTGCCTCGGGCTTGGGTTTAGAAATTTCTCTGCTTTGTGGGGGTAGCTGCAAAATGGCAGACCACAGAGGCACTTGCTTGTTTGTGGGTGTGGGTCTGTGTGTATCTTTCAAATCAGACACAGCCAAGTGGCCTGTAGTCTAAGCCCTGGGGCTAAAGGGAGGTGGGGAAAGGGATTAAGACAGAAAAGGATCAGCTTTTGCCTCTAGGGATGGCCTAGTCACATTCAGGTTATTAGACACACAGGATGGGGGAACCCACAATGATTTATGTGAATTTCAATGCGTTGACTTGAATATTCATTACTGTTCCCTCGCCCAGCCACATGAGGCTGGTGCTGGTAGCTTGTATCTAGGGAGTCACAGTCCATCTGAACCCCTGACTCACCCCACCTCTTCTACCCTCGTCCCTCCTGATGTATCTCTCTGGTGTGCCTCTACCAGTCCCCCCCCCCCCCCCCTGTTTCCAGCCCACAGAATCTAAATGTGCAGCTTCTTGCTTAAAAATGAGCCAGGCCCACTCAGGCAGGATGTCTGAGTGAGCAACCAGGCCATCCTGTTACGTGGGATGCCGTACAGCTGACCAAGCAGAACAGGTAGCTAGACTGTGGTGTGGTTGGAGATCCCAAGCTCTTGGATGTGTTTGGTTTTGTTTCTTTACAAATTTGAACCTAGCTCATGGGCAAGAAACAAAGATGACCCCCGAGTGTAGAACTCCATCCTAGAGAAGCTGGGAAACCCAGCACTGCCCATTTTCAGACTTCTGTCTCTCTAGGTGCTGTGGATAAGGGCTGGAGAGAGAGTCAGAGAGAAAAGGACCAGACTCTGCCTCTGGCTTTGGCCTAATCTGTTTCAAGTATTAAGCATGCAGTATGGGGTGAGGGGAATTAATAATGGTTGACGCTTGGTTCTGAATGTCATCTTCGATACCCATTTTTCTTTCTCTGTGTTGGAACTAGTCATCCCTGTTATATTATTTGTTCAGTGTGCTCGCCGGCCTTAAGAGCCGCAGAAGCACGTAGCATTAACAAGTCTCTGCAGACACCTTCTCAAGCAAGCTGGAACATTCGGGCTCAGTGCCCTGTCTTTGAGTTCAGGATATTTGCCTCCTCCTAGGCAAGCTGGAAACTCTTGTGTGCAAACCACATAGAGAAAAGAACTATTTTCACTCTCTGAGGACTGTGTGTGCTTGCAAGGATGTCTCAAAGCAGTTTTCTATAGGTGGGTTCCAGAGGCAAGGCCACACAAACCCCATATCCTTGTATTTCATTAAAGCAAAACTTTTGTGAACATCTCTGGGCCCCAGGCACAGGTCATTTAGTCAAACACGGGCCCTCACTTTAGTCTTCAGATGACATGCTGTAGTGGTTCAGCAAGGAAGGAGAAGGGACTTCTGGGAACGCTAACAGCCTTTCTAACCCTCACCAGAAAGATCCCATCGGGAACCTAATCTCCCCCTTATTAAAGCTTCAGAAGCCAGAAACGTGATGGGCTACAAATATATGAGCCTAGATTCTAACACGTTTCACTGCTGGGATGGAAGAGCTGGCTGGCAGAAACAATCACACAGCAGGCTGCTCAGAGCTCAGGGAGGCTGGAGGGACTGCAGGATGAGACAGGGTGGACATGGAAAAGGGTGGCCTGGTACTTGAGGGAGAGCAGCCACATTGTGTGTGAAGAAAGGTCACCCCTGATATATTATTTGTTCATCCATTTCTGAAATGACTTACAATGATTAGCCTGTTGTCTATGGCCAAACCAGATTCCTCCAGCCAGACATGGGAGTTGGATGAACTGTCTGGTTAGCAAGTGAATTTCCCATTTCTTAAACATGTGTTGGAGGGCTTGGTTGCATGAACTTTTCCCAGGGAGATGTAATATTAACATCTGCCCCAAATTGGAATTGTCACCAAAGCCCCTAGAATGACTTGTTCACGTTCATCTTTGAATGAGTTTGCTAGTGATCATTTGCAGAGTGATAGATGCATCTTCCCCAAGTTGCCAACTGCCCCTGTTACCAAGCCTAATGCTTGACATGACTCTGAGTCTACAGCAGGATTGATGCAAATGTGGTTTCAGTACTGTCTAGGGTTAAGGTGGCAACCTCAGACAACATAAGGCACAGACAAAAACAGACCAAGAAAGTTTTTTTTTTTTCTGCATACTACATCCTGGACTCCGAAAAACGCTGCCCAACCATGGGAAGAAAGGCTTATTTTGTGAAGGTCTGGTATATAGAAGAGTTAGGTGGAAGCTTGCTGGAAGACAGAGTTGCTCCAGCTAGGATAGGAAAGACTAGTCTTGCCTCAGGTGTGGCTTAGAAGTCTTGAATGCAAATGCTTCTCATCCAGAGAGAGAGGCATTTGGACCTGGGCTTGCCAGGCCCAACATGGAAAAAGAGCAGCTCTTGTCATTTCCAGTTGGAGGCGGGGATTCTAAATGCTGTCTTTGAAGGCTGATAGTGTTAGGCTCTCAATGCCAGCTTAGCAGATCAACTGACTGTGGCATTGGTGGTCAAGTGTAATTACTCTGGAGCCTCGAGAAAATGACTTCCTCTCAGTCCAAGCTGAGATCATTCTATTATTCTATTGTTTTCTGTTCTTGAGAAGCTAACTCACTCTGTAGTAAGGTGTAGTCAGTTGGTCTCACTTGGTTTCGTGTCTGAAGTTCACAAGAATCTTTGTTTTTTATCTTCTTCAATCAAGTCCGATGCTGCATTTCGACTTTGCCTGGTACTGTCAGGAGTGGGATGCTACATTTGCTTTCTAAACTGCCCCTGTAACCCACTTTCCCCAGGCATCACGACCTTCTTTCTGAAGAGAAAGAGCATGTCGTGGAGGTGGCTGCCAGAGTGTCAGAACAAATACAAGGAAGATGGGGGTGCAAACAGGTCGTTGCAGAGATGCAAGCCAATCTTTCCGCAAAATATGGGTGCAACTGTCCAAACACAAGTGACATAATCCCCTCACCTACTGCCTAGGCATGGTACGTAGACAGGAGGATCCATGTGGCCCTGGCTGGTACGGGGAGAACCAAGAGCAGGGTCCCAGGTCATCTTTCTTACATTAGGATTAAGTCAATGTATTCTACCAGTAAGTAGTCACTGGTCACTTGCTATGTGATTAGCATTATGCTGAGTATTGGTTCAAGCAGAAACTCTGTTCTCAAGACTGGAGCAGCACAATTGGAAACCAGGACCCAGGGAACAGAACAATTAAATGTGAATTTGTGTGGGATAGGGAAGGTGAGAGCATATGCCAGAGAAGGTGTAAGTAGGGCTGATCAGAGGCTCTGGAGGGAGGGGAACTGTGAGAAGTAGTCAGAAGAGTGACAGTCTAGAGTCTTAGGCAGGGTGGGAATGAGGCATGAAGAAGGCCTGACAGGCGCTAAATTCCATGTGGCAGGAAGAGAGATGTTATCTGAAGAACATATGGGAGTGTTAACACTAACTCACTGCGCTCACGGGTACTGAAAATGCATGGGTGCTTCATATCTAGTGTCAGAGTTGTTTAGGAGGTATTGACAACAGCCCTTAGATGTAGAACAGGCATTCAGGCCAAGAGGGTAGGGAAAAGTGTTAGACTCCCAGCAGTGTATGATTAAAAGGATTGCCAACCAGAAGTCAAAGCTTGCCTGAGGGCAGGTAGGTGCAGGAGAGGTTAGCTCACTTGGAATGGTAGCGGAGACATGGTGGTTAGAGCAACATGAAGTCAGCTTCCTGTAACCGAGGAGCAGACTTGGTAAGACCTAGAGGCCTTGAGAGGTGACGGATCCACCTGACCTGAACAGGACATGGGCCGTCTCAGGTCTGACAGGTTCCTACAAGTTTGTGTTTTAAGAGAGCAAAGAGGAAGAAATGGAACCTGTTGGGAGTCCAGGGAACTTTCGCAAGAATGGGGACCAAGGTGTTGCATCCCACTTTAACTTTGGAGGAGGTAAAAAGGGGGAAGGAAAGACTCTTGACACACAGGGAGGGGTCAGTTGCAGACGCTGTGTGGGTTGAGGATATCCAGGTCCAGGGAAGGGGTGGGCAATCTAGAAGACAATGATGGAGGAATAGCAGGATTACTGGATCCTGAGCAGCAAAGCCCAGCCCAATGATGGGGGAAGTTGTGATAGGATGGGTCTATGTCTTTCTCTAGTTCTGGGACAAGAGCTAAGCAGTGAGCTCACTGCTGAGAGACTCAGCTGCTCCTTTTCAGTAGAAAGAGCGGCTGGTATCAACGTCCAGAGGCAGGAATGCATGTAAGTGGCTGTGGGGTTGGAGTCTGGAGTGGGATGTGGAGCTAGAGGTGATGGGGCCAGCTCTCTGTCAGCGCCTGGTTGGATGAGGAATGGAGGGTTTCCTCTCATTGCAATTAGCAGTTTTGGAGGGTTGGAGCAAGGAAGTATTTTAGTACCTCGTGAGACTGCTGTGTGGGGAACACTGGACAGGAGTGGGAATGGAAACAGAGCTGGGTCTTTTCACCACGGCACACACAGATCAGGGTGGTAACAGCCACGTTTCTTGCAAGACTCGGCTGCTTTGCAGCAGGGCAGCAGGTTCTGGGCCGCCACTGAGGGCCTGTTTGTCTCTCCTTACTGTTTACTGAGAGAGCCTTCCTGGTATGGTGTCCTCAGCTTGGCCCCGAGAAGACTATGAAACGGTTTCGGCATCTTATTCGGGCAAAGGGTAAAATATACCCAGGATTAAGGGCACAGGGTGTCACAGGTCCAGTGTGCCTCCTAGGAGGAGACTTGGTGCTGTGACTCAGTCCATGGGCTGCTGCATTCCCGCTGCCACCTAACTCTCTAAGGGTGCTCTGGGCTTCCCTGCCTATGTGGTATTCCATGGATCCTTCCCTTCTTGAGTCTCAGTTCTCTTGGAAGGCTGTGTTTCAGGCAGCATCCCCTTTGTCCTCTAGTCCATAGCATGAAGGGCGAGTGGGCGCTTAGCGCTCTCTCCTGCTAACCCAAATCCCAGCCCCTAGGCGTCATGGATACCACCGAACTCTTGGGCTCCTGCTCTTAGACCCACCTGTATTCCCTTCAGACCACAAAGGGATCTGTGAGATGCTCTCCAGGCACGGACAGAAGAGAAGGCAAGCTGGCTTGTCCCAGCCCACCAGGAGCATTCCCTCTGAGGTGACCTGAAAGCCCAGGCCCAGCATCACTGCCTACGTGGCCTGGGCACCTGGGCCTGAACTGTCTGTCTGAATTGCTGTCAGTAAGTCCAGCTGGGGAGACTTGAGAAGGCACAGGGCCACCTGCACCTCCATCTGGCCCAGGACCCACTGCCAAAGCCTGGTGGACAAAGAGGCTGTGCCTGCAAGGGGTCCTCCAGCGTGGGTAGGCAGTGTGGCCAAGCTCAGGCCCCTGACAGGTACCGTGTAGGCCCATTCACCAGAAACGTGCTGCCACGTGGCATCACCCAGTCCCACCAGGCGCTGGCCAGTGTGTGGAGTCTATTAGAACGCCATGCCTCCCCTTCAGTAAACGTCTTCATCCTACAGGGCCTGCTCAGCCTTCTGCTTCTCTGCTCCCTGCAACCCTTTTCTTTGCCTATTTTCTGATGTTTTGGCCCTTGATTCCTTAACCGTTCTCTTCTGTCCCTTAAGCAGAGTAGCTCGGGGCAGAGGGCCACTAGGTGTGTAGTTGTAGGCACTAGAGCAAATCCGCACCGTAGCTGTGTGCCTCCCCCACCTCTCCTCCTCACCCACTATCCCAAAAAACGGCTCATGGTTTGCTTCCCCCCTCCCTGCCAGCTTACACCAATAACCAGGCGGACATCGCCACCCAGGGCTGGTTCATCGGACTCATGTGTGCCATCGCCCTTCTGGTGCTCGTCCTGCTCATCGTCTGCTTCATTAAGAGGAGCCGTGGCGGCAAGTACCCAGGTGAGACGTGGGGCGGGGGGCCAGGCCCTCCCGTGCATCGCCAGGCCCCCACCAGATCCAGGGCTCTGGTCTCTGCTCTTCCGGGATTAGAACTTCAGGCCTGTGGCACAGTTGGCCTCTTTCTTGAAAGCTGCCAGCAGGCATTTGAGTTAATTGTATTTGCCCCAGATGGATGGATTGGTACAGTCCAGGCAGCTCCAGAGGGTCATAGAAGGAATGCTGGCTCCTATTGAGATGGCCAGCCTTCCCTTGACTTAACCTCCTGTCTGCCTTTCCTCAGCCTGAGAGTCATTAAGACCTTGTGTCGGGCCAGAGGAAGGGTAGTGAGGTGCCCACATTTGAGATGGAGAGTAAGGGTCTAGACAGATGCAGCATAAGCAAGAGAGAATCCGCATGGTGGCCACACCCTGCTGACACTTGTCTCGCTGCCGGACACTGCAGACCCAGCAGCTCTGGGGGAGGCAGGGAGAGGCTGGGAGCAGTCTCTAATAACACCCTGGCCCTTCCTTGAAGTCCCATAGAAATATGTCTTCCCTCAAGAGCCTTCAGTGTCGAGGACTGGGACCTCTCCCGTTCTTGTTTCACGAAATAGTGATTTTTTTTTTTTCTTCAAATGGGCAAGAGAGCCATCTGTCGGTGACAGGATGGGTAAAGAGACAGGAAATACGATGACAGATAACCTGAGAGTAGCCATACTGTTCAACTGAAGAATAAAACTGCTCTGCCCTAGAGCCCCAGCACATTCCCTAGATGTTCCTCGCCTGCAGTGGGGGGCAGGCAAACTCAACACAAAGCAAGTAGAAGGAGGGAAGATTGATTTTATATCTGACCAGAACCCACAGACTGTTGGGTCCTGAAGCTATACTTCTGCTAGGTGAGGAAGGGTGGAAATTTAATTCCTTGTTGGTGAGCAGTGAATTCTTTTACTTTGCTTCACTATACTTAAACTGTTTTCTTCTGCAAGAGAGAAAGCCAGAGCTGGACAGAGGTCCAGAGGTCCAGGTTAGTTACTTAGTCAGGGAGACCTGGACCCCTGAAGAACCTAGCAGATAAACTTAGAGCCTGCCTTTACCCCTCCAGAAAATGCCCCGGCCCGGAAAGTTCTCCCAAAGCAGCCCCCTTCCCTCCAGCTTTGGGGAAGCACTTCATACCGTAAGAACACAAGTGACCCAGGAACCAGGGCCTGGACTCAATCTTTGTTCTTTCTGGGTCTACTAATTCTGTGGCTTGTTCTCACCTCTCAGATGGGTTGATTTTCCCATCATGCATCAAAAAGTCCTTCATGTAAGCACCCGTGGTATGCCAGTCTCTGTGCTTGATGCTCAGAATACAGAGGGGAAAGACATCTGTCTTCAACATTATGACTAGCTCAGTGGGACCAACCACACAGCATGGCAGGACAGACCTTGGTTATGTCATCATTTCAGGGGCCACATTGGGAGAGGGAACATGCCAACAAGTGGGGCTCACAGGAGGGCACCTCCATCCCAGAGGCTTAGGAAGCAACCTCCCCTCCCAGGTGCTCTGGCCAGAGCCTTGGAGAAATACAGTACCCCCATCCTAAAGGAGAAAGCTAGCTCCTGTCACCAGTGAGGAGCTCTATAAGGATAATTATAATGCAGGACAAAATAAGAAAGAAAAAGAGCCAAATGAGAGAGTATTTGCCTGTGCCGGAGTGGAGGATGCCATCTCTGGTGTAGATTAGGACGACTTCAAGGAGCAAAGGCAAGGAGCTGAGGTTTGTCAGCTGGGGTGTGAAGGAGACAGAATCAGCTTAGCAACTGACTGAGCCTGGGGCATGAATAGTGCTTTTGTTAAAAGGAGGCTTGTGGTTGACTGTCACTGAGCCCAAGATGATGTCTGGGGTATGTAGTGCGTGGGTAGTGTGTGTGGTGTGTGTGGGTGTGTGCACTTACACACAAAGGCCAAATATCGTTTCTCTACCCTAAGTCCTTTGGGACAGGGTCTCTCCCTGGGTCTGGAGCTAGGCTAGGCCCCGCAGTCTTCTGTGTCCACCTCACCCCCGCAGCTCCAGGGTTACAGTCACACACAACATCCGGCTTTTTCCATGGGTACTACAGACTCAAACTCTGATTCTCGTGCTTGCATAGCAAGCCCTCTCACCCACTGGAGCCACCACCTCTCCAGGCCCCAAAGTGATGTCTTTGGGCCGTGCGTTCAGAAACACCCTAGACAGTAGAGGCATCCTTTCTAATCATCCCGCCTGTCTTCCCTTCTCTTACCTACCAGTGCGAGAAAAGAAGGATGTCCCCCTGGGCCCTGAAGACCCCAAAGAAGAAGACGGCTCATTTGACTACAGGTGAGTGAGCTCCTTCCTCCCTGGTTACTGGCCTTGCTGCCCTGAGGCACAGAACCGTGGGCACCCACATACCTCTGCCCAACTGCACTGTTGCTTTTACCTCTGTGCCAGGTGTTTGGCTGAATGTGTGCTTCCAGAAGCCCTCAGACCCTCTACTGGGCAGGACTTCCTGTTTCCTTCTTTCCACTTTTTCACTCAAAATGAGTCCCGGGCCCCTTTGCTGTGAAGTGAGCTTGACCATCAGGCCTCCTCCCAGCCAGCATCCCACTCCTAACTGTAATGAATGACTCAAGAAGGCTCTCTATCTGTGAGCGGCAGCAAAGCTGAAGGAGCCGGGGCAGGGGTGCCAGCTGGTGCTTCTGCCCTGTGCCCGCGCTCCCTCTGAACAAACCTTTCAGCCAAGGTTTTGCCAAGTTGTCACTGGCCCATCTGGATGGCCAATATATTCTGAGCTCAGGAATGGGTCAGGATAGATTACGAAATCTCATCCAAGACCATTTGGGGTGGGAGAAAATATCATTATCTTGACCCTTCTTCCCTACCCCTACCCTGTTAACTCTGGGCACAGGTCACCCCATTGTCCTCTGACCTCTCCTCCTTACTGAACCTCTATACCACCTGTTCTTCAGGAGCCTGGCAAGCAGCACCAGGCCAATGGGTAGAGAGCTGCTGCCTGCCCAGATGCCATCTGGCAGCTTATGGCTACAGCTGTCTGTCCAGCCTGACATCCCTGTGAGAAGCTCCTCCTCCTCCTTCCCTTCCCTGGGATCACCTGGCAGGGTTCAGCCACCTTGTGAGCTGGAAGCTACCTCTGGCACTCAGTTAAAAGCTGTGGGCTTTTTTTCTTCCATACCCTTGGGACAGCCTGATGGAGTGGAGGTGAGGACAGGACAACCTGTTTCTACCTGCACCTTTTTTCCCTCCTGGCCAGCTTTGGCTCTGTGGACTCTTGCTCCTAGACACTGCACTGAATGAGTCCAAGAGTCCTACCTGCTGGGGAAAGGCTAAAGTTAGTGAGTCAGAAGAACTAACTTTCTAAGGGAATGGGCCTGGGAGCAAGGAGTGGGGTCTCCTACTCTGTTCTTGGCTTTGTTGCTGGATACCATTCTCATGAGGGCCTGCCTCTTCCCACGTGTCTGCCCTCTTGGACCTTGAAGGTCTCTGGGTGGAGGGGGGGGACAGACAGCCGGACAGTTGACTAGACGAGGTACTCTCTCATTCAAACCTCAGTAGGAAAGTCCCATTCTTCTAGACCAGCGGTTCTAAACCTGTAAGTTGCAACCCCTTTGCGGGCTAAAGGGGGTCAAACAACCCTTTCACAGGAGTCACCTAAGACCATAGGAAAACACAGATATTTACATTACGATTCATAACAGTAGCAAAAGTACAATCATGGAGGAGCAGTGAAACAATTTTATGGTTGGGGGTCCCCACAACATGAGGAGCTGTATTAGAGGGTCGCAGCATTAGGAAGGTTGAGAACCACTGCTCTAGGCCAAGGTCCCTTTACCCTCAGGAGCTCCACGTGCTGAGTTGTGATTCTGCTGAGCCCTCTCTTCCTTGCAGGTACATTTAGCTGAGGTCCCTGGACCCAGTGCGGGGATCCTCTTAGAACACCTAGGGCAGTGCTCATGCCCTCAGTGGCATGTGGGGGGAGGAGCCTGACAGTAAGAATCTGACTGTTTGCAGAGGGTTCCACTTCCTGCCCACTCCCACTCAGCTCTGGCCTGGAGGTTCACTTGCCCCACCCTGCCACTGTCCTCCCTGTGACTATCAGAGCACACTGACGGGCCACGATAGTAGGTCGCATTCACTCAGCAAATGGCAGGGATGCAGCGGTGGCTTTGTGACCTGGTTATAACCCATCCATCAAGAAGAGATGAAGCACCCACAGCCTGGGGACCACAGGACAAGTCTCCTCTGCTGGTGACAAGAAGTAAGCACCCCAAGGAAACAGACTCTGTGTTTCCGCTGGCATCTCAGCTTGCCTGGGCAAAGCAGTGCTAATGCTTCGGGCCTAGCAAGTGAAAGGGGTTCGTGCTCATCCCACACGCCACTGCAGGGCACAAGCGTTGCATTAGGTGGTCAAAGGGGATTCATATACAGGATCCAGGGACTTCAGTTAAACGCACCCCCGGGGCAGACATAGCCCCACAGAGTCAGAGAATTCAGCACGTGGGGCTCTTGAGGGGGAAAGGGTCCTTCGTCTAGAAGCACGGTCCTTGCCTAAGGAGGCTTGAGTGAAAGATTGTGTGGTCTACCCAACTGCCTTTCCGTCTGGCCCCATCTGTGTATGCTCAGCTCCAGCTCCATCTAAGGCCTCTTCCTGGTAGCAGCCCACCCGAGGCTGCTGTGAGAACACACTGACTGTTAAAATGGCAGTTTATCCAGGGAAGGATTGGTGACCAGGGCTGTAGTAGGTGTGGTGTATCCACTCAGACTGCCCGGCACCACTATGGCTCCTTCTGCAGGCCTCTACACCGCCATTGCTGGCTCACAGCTGCTTCCTGCCTGGGAGCCTGTGTCAGCTGTAGGGATGTAACCAACAGCACCTGGTCTCTCTCTCTGTCAGGCAACTTTCCAGCCAGAAGGAAGGGCACCATACCAGCTTGGCAGAACAGCACCTAGTACGCTAAAGAGTATAGCTGATACATGGGCTGGGCATCTGTCTTTGCAGGCCAATGCCACTATGTCTCCAAGGCCCCAACTCTTGTCACCCAGGAGAGCCTTAAGGACAGAGCCTAGGCGGGGCTGATAGGATCCTCTGAGCCTTGCTAGTGTCTTCCCAAATTATCAGGCCTCACACACTTCACCAGGTGTTTCTCCCTTCACCCCAGCTCTTTTACTTGCTGGGCCCAAAATATTAGCATGCTCTGCCTGGGCAGAGATGGAAGTGGAAAGAACCGGTTCCCTTAGGTTACTCACTTCTTGTCAAGAGCGGGGACTTGTCCCACGTTGCAGGCCATGGGAGCTCCATCTTCCACTCCTTTTGATGGATGGGTTATAGTGGGATCACAAAGCAAAGGGTAAAGTTCCCTGGGACCAGAACCCCCTGATTCTTACCAGCTGTCTTATAAGCTGTGGCTCTGCTTCTCATAAGATGGCCTGCCTCTGTCTGCTTCTGTCACAGATGATTGGCCTGTCTCAGGGAAAGGATGTCAGAGGAGTTTAGAAGTGCAGTCTCTAGTCCCTGACTTTCCCAAGCATGTGATCTACCCTGGGGAAGATGCTTACCCTTTCTGTGCCTTAGTTCCCCTTTTGTAGAGCCTGCTGAGCAAAGGAGGGTGAACACTGGATGACCCCCAAGTCTCGTCCCCCTGCACTGTGTGCCTAGTAGGAAGCCAGCTGCCCTGTCCCACCCTACCTGGTTTGGGCTGTGCTGGCCAGTCCGGGCCTGACCCTGTCTCTCTCTGACCAGTGATGAGGACAACAAGCCCCTGCAGGGCAGCCAGACATCTCTCGATGGCACCATCAAGCAGCAGGAGAGTGATGACAGCCTGGTGGACTATGGTGAAGGTGGCGAGGGCCAGTTCAACGAAGACGGCTCCTTTATTGGCCAGTACACAGTCAAAAAGGACAAGGACGAAACCGAGGGCAATGAGAGCTCAGAGGCCACATCACCAGTGAATGCCATCTATTCTCTGGCCTGACTGAGCACCCCAGGCACGGCACTACTTCACAAGTAGGAGGGGAGAGGGGGAGATAAAGGAACTGCAGATCTACCACAGAGCCACAACCACCTTCAGGGACAAGGGTACAACATGGGGGTCTGCCAAGCTGTGAGGACCAGTGACCACCCAGCTGTCCACAACCCCCTCCTAGTGATACCCCAACACCCTTGGGTGCCATTAGATGGAAAAGCTAGAGCTATGCTCATTGGAGGGAGCCCTAGTCCCTTGCCCTGTCTCACAGTCACCCTGAGTGCTCCACCACAATGGCCACCCTTGACCTTGGCTCACATTCACCTATTTTATTGCTTACAATCTTTTCGTTGTCTTTATTTTATTTTATTTTGCTTTGTGGATCTTCTCTTTCCAACCCATTGTCTCCATTTTCTTTTACTTTTGGAGAAAAAAAAAAGTCCCTGGAAAAAGAATAAGTGGGCTCTCCCCCCCCCCACCCCCAAGAAACGAAAAGATGGGCAAAAAGGATTGATCCGTAACACAACATGCAGAAAAGCTGTAGTATTCAAGCTGCCACCAGGCCAGTGTGTTTCCGAAGGATGCCTTTCGCCATATGCCTCCCCCACCCCCACTCCCCCGCCATCTGCCTCGGCCATGTCCATGCTGAGCTGGGCTTGGCTCCTTTCTGGAAAATGACAGTGTTTTTGGCAGGGAGAGGGTGAGCAGGACTCCTTTCCCTGCTCTGGTTTGGTTGGGAGGGGGTTTACCTCTTGCTCCTCTTTCTTACTCCACTCCTGCCGCCAGAGAGTCTGCAAGTGAGCTGCCCGGAAGATGAGAAAGAAGAACAGGTACTGATGAGAGGGACTGTGGCGACCGGGCCCCAAGCAGAAGCAAGTCAGGATGTGGTCCCTGGGTAACAGAGCAAGTGGAGCAAGCGTCTGGAGAAAAGAAAGGGCTGGGTTTGGACCTCTTTTGTCTCTGGCAGTGAAACCCAGAGAGGAGGGGAGAGGACCACACCTTACCCCCTGGGCAGAGTCTGTGCTGCGACCCTCCAAGAGCTGGAACCCTGTGATGCAGGAGTATGGATGGTGTGTCTGGGAGTAACAGTGCTGCTCCCCTTCTTGTCCTCTCCTTGCTCCGATGTGTGTGATGCTGACTTGTGTTTGACGAGGTATATGAATGGGGATTCACAGACTGAGCCTATCTGTCCTTTCATTAGGGTACACATAGGTATCAGGGGACTGTGCTAACAGTGCTGTGATGCCCCTCTGCCTGGAAGGACGCAAAGCTCTCTATGCCTTATGCAGCTCTGATCTAACCCTGCAGTTCCCAGATCCCTAGCCCTATTCTGCAAGCCTTGATGCCTCCAGTGATGTGTGTCTCGGGACCAGGGCAGCCTATGCAAGTGTTCCCTCGGGACCAGAAGCAGTCATTCCACACATGCCCTTACCCCGCCCCCACTACCACCCTAATGGAGACACTCGCAGGCCTGCAGTTCTCAGCCTGAAGGTGCTGCCTTCATCCCCCACCTAACCCACTTTTGAAACCAAAGGTACCTTGCCTCAGCGACACAAAGAGATGGGAGATCTTGAGCCAGAGTGTCACCCTGTAGCTGTGTCTGCAGCCTGAGGCAGTTGTGGGAAGGCAAAGTTGACTGCTGCGAATTGGATCACCCGCCATTACATGGCCTCCAACCTGAGCTACTAGTTAGGGGCCTGCGCGGGACCAGGGCTGTGCCCTTCAGAGACTTTCCAAAAAAAAAAAAAAGCATCATTTGCCATATGTTTAAGCCGCAGAGGTATTAGCAATGCTCGAATCACTTGATAAGCATTCGGTTGAAGGTCAAGCCCATACATAGGCTTTGCAGGTACGAAACCTTATCCCAGAGATGAGCCAATAATGTTTGAGCCTGAGAGTGTGTGACGGTCCTTTGGACTAACCCATGGCCAGCACTGCTGCCTGGAAGCCTGAGGGGCGGCTCTCATGGTGAAAGGGGACAGGGTAAAGGGCAGACGGCTGGGGGCAGAGGTGTGCTCAGGTCCCCTCCCTGGCTCTAGTCTGGCACTTCTTGAATGCAGTTGCACATTGCTATATATAGGTCGCCATTCCTGAAGGGACATTGGGGAAAATGTACCCATCAGCTGAAGTAAAGGGTCATCCTTTCCAGAAAACACTTCGGACCCGGGCAGAGTGGTCAGTTCCTCAGGCATCATTCACAGGGCACACCATCCAGCTAGTAAACCCATTGTACCAACAGCAGGCTTTTAGAGGAAGGGACCCTCAGATGGCTTTGCAGCTATCTCTCTGCCACAGATGGGCTGGAGGGGGCTGCTTTGATCTTAAGCGTCTGGGGGAGTGGTGAATCCTGAGCTCTCTTTGCGCCTCATTTCAGAGTGTTGTCATGCACTGGTACCATCCTCTGATTAGGAAGGGAAGGCTGGTAGTCCTTCCCTTCGGGGTGTCATTTTCTGTGTGCTGATAGCTTCCCCAACCACCACCCGTTCACAGCTTTCCTGGCAGGAACAGATCTGAGGCTGGAGAACCAGTGGAGGTGGCAGGTTCCCAGTGAGACCACACTCAGCAGTGTGAGGTTACAAGGAGGCAGCTTCCTCCAGGAAGGGGAGAGGCTACTTTCCCCAGAGCATGCCAGGGTCTACCACCAATTTAGCAAGGGAGTAGTATTGCCACTCGACATCTGGAGCTCAAGCAGCTGTCCCAAAGTGATGTCTAGTCCCGCTAGTGTTTCACCTGTCTGATGGGAGCAGGGGAAGGGTGTGGGTCATCTTGCAACGATCCTGGGTGTTTATCAAATTTTCTGGGCCAAGGCTTGAGCCCTGAATACCATGTAAATAAGTGAGGTCAGATATGATCCCTGCCCACACAGGACTGGTGTTACTGGAAATGAGAAACGTTACTGGAGATAAGTTACTGGGATACAGTGGCCATTAAATTGGAAGCATTGTGTCCTTATTTGCTTATACTGCTGATTGCTTCAAGTAAGAAGGGAGAGGCTTCCAAGGGAGAACTTGGTCCATTGGGCCAGCAAAGCTGGGCAGGACATGGCAGTCAAGATAAGTGGGGTTAAGCAGCCAGCACTGTGCTTCTTTCGGGTGCCTGCCTCCCCCATTTAGCCTGCTCTTTGAGTACTCCTGTTCAGAGGAGATAGGTGTGCCAGTCAGGGTCAGCTGTCCCCACCTTGCCTGGGATACGCTAAACAGGACGCACCCGTCTCTGCTTGTGCAGAGGTAGCTGAGTTGACATTGGGGGAAAGCCAGGCTGGCTCCTGCTCTTGCCTGTTTCCTCTGTCCCAGAGGTCAGTGTGGGAGGCTCCACCCCCTCCCAACAAGGTCTGGGAAGATCACTGTGCCAGGACTGAGCCAGTAACTCAGCTCACCCCACAATGGGAATAAGATAGCATGTTCCCCATTTCTCTGAAGACAGTCAGCACTGAGAAGAGAATGGAAACTTCCATGGGTATTTGTAGAGACACCCTCCCCACCCACCACACACCTGTGCAGACACACACACACACACACACACACACACACACACACACACACACACA
>CAJQZJ010034265.1:2834880-2852913 GCA_907164525.1 Lophiomys imhausi
ACACACACACACACACACACACACACACACACACACACACACACACACACACAGCAGACCCCGGCCCTGTTGCAGAGCAGCATCTCCAGTAGGGAACAGTCCAGATCACAACATCATGTTGCAACATAAGGGACCATATCTGGGCTTATGAGCGATAAGCTGGTAAGGCCTGGGGGAGGAGTGACTTTGGGGAGGGAGAGGCTCTCCAGACTGGGCCTTGTTTTTGTGATTCCTGTGGACAGAAGGTAGAAAAGAGATCTGAAAGAGACAAGCAGGCCTTCCACATTTCCTGGCCCTTCCTGGGAGCCCCTGACTATGCCGGGCTGTCCTAGAGTGTCCCCAGCAGCTTGTTGATGGGGAAGCAAGGTTTTCTCACTCTTTGTGAGACTGTTTCATTGTTGCTCTGAGGACTGAAGCTTCTCTGTCCCTCAATGGTCTAGAACTGAGGCCCAGATTCACGCCTCAGTGGGAGGATAGCATGTTTTTTTTTTTTTTTCTTCCAGACAGGGTTTCTCTATGTAGTCCTGGCTGTCCTGGACTTGCTTTGTAGACCAGGCTGGCTTTGAACTCACAGAGATCCACCTGCCTTTGACTCCCAAGTGCTGGGATTAAAGGTGTGCGCCACCACGCCCAGTGATGATAGCAAGTTTCTTTAATGCCAGCCCAGAGCCCTCACTTCTGTCACCTTGGAGTGGGTGTCCTGCAACCAAGTCCAGCAGCCTCCTCCCAACAGAAGCCCGTGGCCAGGATTAGGTCCCCACAGCTGAATCACAGCACCATCTAGACAGTGAAGCAAAAGTCCTTGTGTGAATTTCACATGGTAGCCTAGGAATCCCACGCAGGCAGTCCTCAATCCAAAACAAGAAGTCTCAAGTCAGGAACAAAGAATGTGGAGTGTCAGGAGCTTCGATGCCCAGGGACACATAGGCAGGTTAGGCGGAGCTTCCCTTCGACTCAATGGCTAACCGCCTGAAACCAAACCTGTGGCTGTCCCCACTCAGCACAGCCTGAGCCCAGGAAATGCCCTGGCTTTGCTTCTTCTTAGAAGGAAACTTCCAGAGACACATTCCGGAGAGGACAGAGGAAAATGAGTGCCCAGGGAAGCTGCAAGACCCACTGTGCTATCTCCAGCCACTGCAGAAATCAATGCTGCTCTTGTCAGCACATTAGTATTAAAAGGCTGCTGCATGAGACAGCACGTGGAAATGAAGCAGCCCCAAGGCATCCAGCTTAGGGCAGAATCGGATTCCTCATGGGAGGGAGCCTCAGAGCCGATCTAACTGAAATGACTCATTGTAGAGACAAGGAAATGACAGTGCAGGGAGCAAAGCTGGTCCATGAGGGTACAGATAGGACTTGAACTCGGGCCTTCTCGGCCTTCTGACTCCGTGTCCAGTGTTCCTTCCTCTTCACCACAGCTGCCTGAGCAGGTGTCACCTGAGATGTGTCCTGCTTATTGCCCTGTCAGCTCTCTCCACCATTATTACACTTCTGTTCCCAGAACCTCCCAGTGAACAACAACAACAATAACAAATGCTTTTACTGAGTCTGGGATCAGCCAGTCTGTGATAGCCCATGGTTAACTCAGCTAGGGAATTCCAGGCAACCCAAGGCCAGAAGGTAGAACAATGAACTGATAGGTGTTTGTTACTGTGAAACCTGGACTGGACCCCAGAATGGTGTCTCTTGCTTCATCACACACCAGGCCTTCAGCATACTGTATTCCTCAGAAGGATGGGCATGGAGGGCGGGGGTCTCTGTCCATTCTGCCCTTGATCAGAGAGTCTGCCAGAGCTGAGGGGCAGCAGGGCCCAGGCAAGCCTACCACCCTGGGATCTGCTAAGCAGATGTAAAGACTTCCATGAAGCAATAAACACAAAAGTCTGGGAGAAATCATCCAGAATTTTGTGCACTCCTGTTTTTTTTTTTTCGAAGTTGTAGCAGATCAGATGACCCTGACCTGCTTGCTCTTTTTGAGTCTCAAATGTGGTGTCCTCAGTCAGTGTTTTCCTTCTGCCCGACTTCCCAGCTCTTTGCCAACTTCTTCTGAGCTGAGTATCAGTCGCCTGTGACATGCCGCTCTCTGTCCTGGTCCCACCCTCAACCATGCTGGATCCTGGAGGACCTCTTGCCCTGCCCCCTCACCCACGCATACATCTCCCCCTTCCAACCTGGTGTTCCCTGTGTCTCTACCCTGTGCCCCATTCCTACACACATGAGTTGGTCTAATCTTTTTTCCATTGGTTACATTTAGCTCTCCATGGCAGGCTCACTGTAATCCCTCTCACATCGTGTCCTTCCCTTCTTGTGAGTTATTTGCATTAACCAACTTTGTCAGCGACAGATGTGTATCTGAGGGTGTCATGCATGACCTTCAGCAGGGACTTCTGGGCCATGGAGGACTGTCTAATACATGGACTTACAAACTGACTGCATGAGCAACGAAAAGGCCAAATTATTCTGATTTTTTTTTTGAATCACTGTAAAAAAAAACTGATTTCTTTTGTATAGAGAACACTAAACGTATAATAAAAGTTGTTCAAAATGGACCTTAGCCTTATGATTTGTCTCTTTTCTTTGACTGATAGATAAGTGGGATGTCAAAAGATTAATGAGGAGTGCCTCTAAGGGTTAGGTAGAGTGACATTTGCAAATAATCCCAGTACTCAGGAGGCAGAAGCAAGAGGCTCAAGGATTTGAGCTAGATAGTAAGTAAATTCAAGGTCAGCCTGGGTTATATAGCAAGAGCCTCCTTCAAACAGCCAAAATACAGAAATCAGAAGATTTTCCAGTGGGCACCAGGCAACATTCTGTTGTAGAAGTCTGCCATGCGAGCCTTCATCTAGAAGTTGGCCTTTATTTGGAAAACTCGTTTTTACAGTTTTGTGTTTTAAACATAGAGTGACTGGCATGGGGTGTATATGGTCAAGGGGACACCTTCTGGTTCAGTGTGGCTGTGTGCAACATACCACCTAAAAAGCAGCATGCTGGGGAAGCTGGGGTGAGGAGAGGAATTGGCAATGGCACCCCGTCTCCTATCACTGCTCTTCCTGGACTCTGCATGGGGAGACACTGGTGGCTGGTGTAAGCTGCTGGTAGGAGGCTCTGCTCTGCAGAGAGAGAATTGATAGTTCATAGATAGAAATGGGAAACAAGTATCTACACAATGGAATACTACTCAGCCATCAGAAACAACGAAATCCTGCAATTTGCAGCCAAATGGATGGAACTAGAGAAGCTCATCCTGAGTGAGCTAACCCAGACCCAGAGGGATGCACATGGCAACTATTATAGTCGGATTTTAGCCATATAATACAGGATATCTATTCTACAACCAACAGACCAAAAGGAATAGGAACATAAACCTTGTTACCTGTTAGTGAGACACTTTGCCCTAGTGGGGCTGCCTTGTAGGCCCCCAGTGTATGAGGAGGCTCTTAGTCCTCATATGACTGCTGAACTGGGGCAGGGGACAGATATGTAGAGACACCCCACTCTGGAGGAGTGGGATGGAAGGGAGAGGGGGTGGAAAGAGGGGACTGTGATAGAGATGTAACTGAAGTAATAGTAAACATATATAAAAAAAAGAAATGGGAAACAAATGTAAAAAGACCCCCACAAAATGTAGACCCAACTCTCTTGAGCAAAGAATCAGCAAGTTACCCCCAGCCCATGGCTTATTCTTCTGAGAAGCCTCACAGTGGACCACGGACTTGAGGGGTCACTGTGTCACTAGATTGAGTGCAACCTTTATTTTCAGGCAGATCTCCTCTTGAACTGTTAAGTAACCCATGGCATGTCACACAGTATCTCTGAGCCTTCTTGTCACTCCCAAATTAACAAAATTATATTTAAAATCAGTTCCTTGTGTCCGTTTGTTACTGTCTTACCTTTGGTTCAAGCCAAGAGAGTCCTGAGAAAAGGGGTTCTCAGAAAAAAATTATGGCCCACAGCTCTGTTCATGACCTTCCTCCTTACCACACCCCCATTTCTGGCCTGTATACCTGATTCCAGACCCTGCCTCTTTCTGATTCTAGATCACGCTAAATGTTTATATATGTATATGTATGTATGTATGTATGTATGTATGTATGTATGTATGTATATATATGTATACACACACACACACACACACACACACACACACACACACACACACACACATATATATATAGTCTCACTACGCAACTTGGTCTGCAACTCTTGGACTCAAGTAATTCCCCTGTCTCAACTTCCGTGGAAGCTGGTACTGCCTTGCATACTATTTTATCCAGCTTCACACATCTTCAGCCTTGAGGTGATACTGTCTCAAATCAAGGAGTGTTTCCCAACAGCTCTGTATTCAGGAGTTCAGATCTCCTCACTGTGCCTCCCTAGCATTTATTTTATGCATCATGGGGTTTGGCATGTGATATTGTCTATTTCTTTAACTGAACTGTGAAGACTCCCCTCCACCCCCTTCTGTGCCTCCAGAGACCAATGTCTGGCAATGGACTGAATGAGTGAGCTAGTTAAATGAGGGAGACCACCATTCTTTTGAAAGAAGTAGCTGGCTAAATTCGATTATTTGTTTCCTTCTCTACTAGTACTGGATAGGTGAATATTGAATGAGTGACACTTCTGGGTGGTGGACCTCAGGGTGATGGGGTCCGTTGGTCAGTGTGCAGAGCCAACCTAGGAGACAGAAGCAGAGAGACGAAAGGAGCATCTTATTGGACAAAAACCAACCTCCCTTCGACGGAGGCCAGACAAAGCACCTGCCTCTCTTAAGAGCCCTGGGGACTGAATATGTCATCTTTCATCCCTCTCTCCCGAAGGCTGGGTCTCCCAGCCCATTAAAAATGCTAATCTCCAGCTTGGAGTTGGTTTAACAGACCCATCAGGGAGGAGACAAGCCATCTTTGGATGTTTATTAAGAGCAAAGGCTGTACCAGCTATTTCCCAGCTGCCCCCAGTGCAATCAGGGAATCCATCCTGTCCTCGCTGCTCAGTAGTATATTACATGCAAAAATGCATGCATAGCCACTGCAAGCCCCCCTCCTCCATACGCACAACTTAACGCATCAGGGCCCATTTGTTTGATGTCAGTTCCTGCTGGAATAAGGACTAGGCAGTGGGCCTCATAGCAATTTGGAGCCACAGCTGCGGCCCAACAGCCCCAGCCCCAACCCTCACCTCCATCCCTACCCCATAATTTGGTACTGATTTGTCTAGACCCCAGCACAGGGAAGCATGGCAAGGTTGACCCAGACTCAGTAACCATGGATCTCGATCCCTAGCTTGGGCATATTGGGAACCCCCCACAATGGCCCAAGAGACATCCTGACTGCAGAGAGCCAGAAGCAGCCAGAAGGTGGGGTGACTTTACTCTAAGACAAAGATTCCCAGTAGGGATTTCAAAGCTCCCAGGGATGACTGGGAGCTGACAAATGACAACTGTGTGTGTGGTGGTGGTGACGGGGGTCCTGTTTAATAGAAGGGAGATTGGAGACTTCTAGGCAGTCTTGGATTTGGGGGTCATTGAGGCAATTGAGACAGGCAGGGGAAAGTTCAGAACAATGCAGTTCAGGTGTGGTTCCCAGCCCAAGCACACCAGAATCTCTTGGGAACTTGGAGACATAAAAAAAAAAAAATTCCCAGGTTTAGTGTATGAGAAGCTGTGGCACATGCTATAAAAATCTTCCCAGTGCAGATGATACTGGCCGCTGCTGGAGGGAAGGGGAAGAGTGGGAAGCCACCACCTCTCCTGTCCTCCACACTGACAGCCATCCTACCCCATTCATGAATTTGCTTCAAGTAAGTAGAAGTTTTAGCACAATCCATGTCTCCTACACCCAGATAGAAAGGATGATTGAGAAGAGGGAGTCCAAACTGGAGCCCTCAAGAGTGACCCAAAAAATGGGGGGGGCCGCTTCAACTTTCTCAAGCCATGCAACTTGCAGAGGATTGAACCATTTATAATGCTGACAGCAAAAAGGCAATAGGGCACCAGATGGCCTTTGGGGGACAGTATGGTCGCATTAAGAGAAGGGATGCTGACAGCTTCCAGCGTGATGTGCACTTTATGTGAGCCATCCCTGTGCTTTTATTTTATTGCAGGGCAGGGGATCGAAACCAGGGCCTTCACAGGTTAGGCGAACACTCTAACTAAACTGTATCCCCACGCCTAAAAGGTCCCTTTTAACCTCCGTGCAGCCCTTTGAGGCAGGTAGCTATATCCTCTTACACATGAGAAAACTGACTCCAAACAGCAAGATAGTGTGCCCAAGGTAGAGGACAATGCCAGATTAAGGGCCAGGTCAGCCCACTCACATACCCTGCTTCCTCTGCTACACTTGGGGTGTGAATGGACATCTCGTGAAGAATCAGCCCTGAAGCCTGCAGTTCAAGGGCATTGTGCCAGGACAGCCTCTGAAAACCTCTCAATATGCTCCAGTACCAATTCACCCTCCTCCTTCATTCTGCAGTAAATGAGTGCCCAAGAGAAGTCCTGCATGGTAACCAACAAAGGCAGTGGAAGCCATAGGGCCCTGTCCTTCTCTAAGCCTATCATGAGCTCAAAGAGGAGCTTAGATCCTGAAGATGGATCAGGCTCAGCTGTGTGGCCTCAGACAAGTTATTTAACATCTCTTTGGATGAATCTTCTTATACGCAAAACAGGGAAGGCCACTGTAACTACAGCGGGAGCCGTTGTGAGGATCAGATCAGTTAAGATGGGACTCCAAGAACAATGGGCAATTACACTTTTCCTCTCTGCTGCCTACAAAAATGTCCTGCCCAGCCCGAATTCTGCCTTCAGAAGCCCTCTCCAACCTTTCCAGCGTTCTCGAATCCCGTCTTTCACAACCCCATCACTGCCTGTCGAAGGGGCTTTCTTCTCCCTTGCTCCCTGTGCCCTTGGCTTTCAGCACAAGCTCCATGGCACCTACAGCAACTCATTTCTTCCATGCCTAGGCAGGCCGCAACCCCCTGGAGAGCAGAGCAGTGCCCGCCCCCCACCCTGTGCCTCCTATGCCTGTGTGGTTTCCAGCCTGCTTCTCTCTAGCAACTTTGGATGATCTATATAGTCATATTGGCTGATCTTTGAGACCAGTGGTCCCCAAAGCAAACAGCTGCTATTGGTGTTTACCCTGTCGGCGTAACCATACATGCTGCCTGCGTGGCTTAGTCCTTGTGGTTTGGAGAAGGAGTGTAAGGTTGAAATTTAGAAATTCCAGTAGAGCGGGCGCAGTGGTCACTGTCAGGAGCTGGAAGCTTGTCCTGCATCCCTGTTAATTAGCTTTCCTGAAGCCCCTACACATCTTGTCTATCTTCCAGGCCCAGGGACCCACACTCATTTATCTAAAAGCACATTCATCCCCCCCCCCCACCTTCCCACTCTTTCCAGCACTAGCCTGATTGTATAGATAGAACCCACGTGGCCAAAGGGAACACAGCTAGATGTCCAGAAGGCCTGGGCTTTTCCCAGGTGACTGGCCACAGGACTCAGCTGGCATTATTTCCACAAAGTTTTAACAATATTGCTTCTGATGGAATTAGAGGGAGTTACTCCCCTGAGTCATTTTACTCTGAGGCTTGGAGCCTAATTCTCACACTGGGAGCAACTTACAGACCATGGGCATGAAACTGAGGGTTCCTCCCATCTAACACCTTTCCTGGGGCAAGGGGACTGGCAAACACTATTGTCAATTCAATCAGCCATGCCTACATAGGAGTTCAAAATCAGCCTGAGCTACATAGAAAATGCCAATTTTAAACAACCAGAAGAGTTGGAAGCTAACCTGCCAAACTACCAGGTCTAAGCACAACACCTGTGAACAACCAAACCTAGTCTCAGGCTCTTTCCCTGGTTCTCGGTGGGGCCATGCCGGGCACAGCCAGGTAGTTAAAGCTAACTGGACTGAATCAGCACAGGGCCTCAGAGTAACACATGGTGGGCAGCTCCTTTACCTCCTCCACTACCCATACCCACCCCTTCCACTTCCTGTTCTTCAGCCCCTTTCTAGAGCCATCAGATGACTCTCCAGGGCCCATCAGTGGCTTTTAACTGAGCCCCCAGCTTTCATCCTATTAGTGAGCCAGGAGTAATTATGACTTCATTAGCCAAATAGGCTCTTGGTTCAGAGACTCTCTCCACAAAACCAACACATACATAGGGCTACCTTGCTTCAAAGCCTGTCCCCTAGGGCCTCCAGCTAACAATGTGGGCGGCCTGGGGGAATCTGGCAGGAAAGGGGGAAGAGGCCAGGACCCTGGCCAATGAGAAAGAGGCCCCCTACCCACCTCGGTGGCGCATCTGTCAGCTACCCCTGGAGACGCTTGACAGAGAGGAATGGCACTCAGCAAATGAGGGGCATGATCTCTTGCATCTGTTTGCTGCTCCTTGGCCTCTGGCCTGGACATGGACATAAACAATAGCCACTTCACTTCCTGGATGGACAGTCAGTCTGCTCGGCTAGGGACTCTCTCCCAATTCCCAGCAACATTAAGAGTGTCAGGCATCCCTGGTTTTCTTGCCCCCACCACCCACCCTATATGTCACTTGCTGTAGTTCTTTAGGGCAAGAAATCACTAGGGCCAAACAGCAAGGACAAAACCACACCAGGCCACCAGGCTGGAGGACTTTTAGCCAGTCCACTACCACCAGATCAGACTGGTCCCTGACACCTGGGAAAACTCAACAGCTCTCATGGCTTTTATCTCTCTCACACCTCAGTGGTAGGAAGTGCTATCTTTGGAGCTAACTTAATTCTAGATTGCATCAGAATTATCCACACAAGAAATTGCTTATCGCCTTTCTCTTTTCCTATACCTTTAATAGATTTAAGCTCACAGAGAGCCTCTGTCAGTGGCACCCAGCCAACCGGATCTGCCCCACACCTCCCTAGATCCTGCAGCAGTACAGGTTCTTGCAAGTCAGGCCAACATCCAGGATGAAGCTGTTGTGGCTGACCACTCCCCCCACCACCAAAAAAATACAGGCTCCCTACAGACCCTCAGACACGTGCCCTTTTGTCTACAAAGCTTCCAAAGAGATCTGGCTGCTGCTGCTAAGGGGTTTTGCAAATAACAGCTGGTGAATTCTCATTCCTGCTGAGGACCCCTCTGCCTGGGTCCTCTGTGGGCAAGATGCCATCTGCTGGGGCTGAGGCCAAAAGCAGAAAGATAGATGAGATGACCTCCAGACAGCCCTGTTACTTTTGAGACTCCAAGCTATTGGCAGCCTTGGCCCTGGCTCTGGCTCTAACCTGACCTTGTTCTGGCCCCAAGCCGGATGACTCAGCCACCTCTGCCCTCCCTTCCCCCAGCTCTATCTATAAGCAGCCCAGAGGCTAGGCAGGAGAAAGAAGTCCCTAGAGGCTGTCACAGCTGTGCACCCCATGCCCCTGACTTGTGCTCCCCCAAAGCAACCACCCTTTTGTTAATTCTGCAATTTTCCAAAGTGCCAGGAGCTTCTCATCCGACAGCAGCAGCATCTGTTCCTCACACTTCCCAGAAGGCTGGTGGGATCTGTGCCAGTCTCCACCCCACCACTCCCCCAGCCTCACACTCCTTCCATCTGAATCTGAATTCAGGCCCCTTGCTCACCTTGTCTTAGTAAGTGCCTCCACAGCTCTCACCACATCCACATCCATGACTGGAGTCCTTTGCCATCATTTTCCTTTCAAGGGTCAACCTCACCTAGTCAAGCCAATGGGCACCTATGCTGGGTCCTCAGATTTCCCCCTCTGAAGTTCACCCTGGGTCTTAGTAGGTCTCAGAGTCATAGGGCATCAGGAAAGGAAGTCTCACCCACAGCCATTAATCCTTCATGCTTGCCATGTTCCAGATGTTAAGTTCCAGGATAGTGGGAGTTAAGGCCAGGCTGCAGCCTAGATAACCTACAGGGGTCTGCCTGTCTCTGTGCCTTAGTGTGACACAGGACATCTCAATTCTGCACTGGGGACATTTGAGGTCAGGGAATTGGGTATGAAGGAGTGTCCTTGGAGTGGAGGGATGCTTAGTAGCATCATTACTTTCACTCAGCAGAGGCCAACACACTCCCCCCCCCACAATGTACACAAACACACACACACTCTATCATGACACCCCAAATGTCTCTTGACATTGCCAAATGTTCTTTTGTTGACAACCACTAAGCTAAAAGAAAAGAGACACTGTTCCTAAGTGTCAGTGACTGATACTCCAAGGTTTTGGATCTATGCTCCAAATGGCAGAGAAATATCTTGACCCAAGAGTTGGAAAGCATTTTCTGTAAGGGACCAGGTAATAAATATTTCTACTTTATAGCCATATAGCCTCCATTGTAACTATTTATTAGCTAGTGTGGCATTAAACAACATGTGAACATGTGGCTATGAGCCAATCCACCTCATTTATGAACACAAGATGTCAATTGAATATTATTTTCATTGTCATGAAGTATTCTGATTTTTTTTACACCATTTAAAAATCACAATGCAGCCGGGCGGTGGTGGCGCACGCCTTTAATCCCAGCACTCGGGAGGCAGAGGCAGGCAGATCTCTGTGAGTTCGAGGCCAGCCTGGTCTACAAAGCAAGTCCAGGACAGCCAAGGATACACAGAGAAACCCTGTCTCGAAAAACCAAAAAAAAAAAAAAAATCACAATGCATTCTTAGCACAAAGATGATACCCCTGGTTTTAAAGAGCTCAGAGATCTCTGCCAGTCCTTTCTGAGAGTATCATAAAGCCAAGGACAGAGACTAAAGTTGCTGAGGAGGCCCGGTCCTCTGGGGTGGGAACCGAGGATTATTTGCTCCTAATTCTCTTTGACCTAGGTACTATTTCTAATACGGTAGCCCCAGTGAGCTCCCCAGGGAACAACAGCACACTTCTAGTGCCCACTGAAAAATGAGTTTCTTGTTTTAAACTTATTCTAAATTCTAAGATGGCAGTAGTAGAGCTTCAAGCCAGGCTTAGTCCCACCCCCGCAGCCTGACAGTGCACAGCCTCTGAGCAGCTCCACAAGCTGCAACCATGAAACCCAACCTCAGCCTTCCTCCCTGGGAAGCCTATATCTCCCCCACAGCCTTTTAACAGACAGGGACCTGATACATCCAGCTGGCCCTGTGACCCTCGAGGGCCCTTCATGTCCTTTAGGCTGTACTGTCACATACTGCACCAGGCTGAGATGCTGAGTGGGGTACTTACTAAGCAGAGCCCTGCTTTCCCTGACAAGCTCTGAAGACTACATCTGCCTTCATAAAGGGCATGCTTGGGCTGGAGAGATGGCTCAGCCGTTAAAGGCTAGGCTCACAACCAAAAATATAAAGGGCATGCTTTAGGCTTTTCCATCTTCTGCGTCTCCCCTCTGTCCTCAGCACCACTCTGGACTTGGTCCTGCACCCACACACAGGCTACCCCTGCTCAGGGTGTACAATCTGGGCTGAAAAGGGTACCAGTACCAGTGTGGGAAAAGAAGCAGCCCTTTGCTCAAATGTGATGCCATCTACCTCCGTCCTGATCCCCTACAGAGAAGCAGATGCCAAATGCAGGCTGGGCACCAGATACTGAGCCAAGAGGACAATAAATGCAGTGGTGGGGACATTCGTCACAATACAGTAGCAGCCTATGATGTGATAAGGCAGAACCGGAGGGAAGAGTTAAGCCACATCCTAATGTGGGATTCATGAGAGTTGGAGCAATTCACAAGGGTGGAGACAATTTAGCCATTGAACATAAAGGAGAAGCTAGAAGGCAGTGCATTGTCTGGTACAAAGACAACGCAGTAGGAGAGTCCAGCTCTTTCCAGAAAGCGTAAGTGGGTCAACATAGCTGAAGTGAGCTAAAGGATATGGACCAAAGAACTATAAAGTCACAATCCCTGAGTGTCGGGGAAGAGCTTGGGCTCTAACCTGAAGGAAGAGTCAGACCCAGAGGCGTTCTTACCTGTTTCAGACTTCCAGTGTCCAACATGGTAGAAAGTAAATGTCTGCATTGAAGATACCCCAATCCTAGGGTATTTTCATAGAGCAGCCTAAGATGCCCAAGACAGATCTGGGGGAGCAGAAGAAAAGGTGAAGGGCCTTGTTTTAACTGGGTTCTCCAGAAAAACAGAATCACAACATACAGGGTGACTCCTGGCCTTCCAGTGGAGTTATATCCCAACAAACCCATTCAGATTGAAAGTGTAAGTTAAAATGTACTTAGGGACTTGGGAGGTGGCTCAGTGACTAAGATCACTTACTGTGCAAACATGAGGGCCTGAGTTCAGACCCTCAGCACCTAGGTAAAAGCTGGACATGCCCATATGAATCAGTATCCCTGGCACTGGAGCAGGGGAAGTGGGTGGCCAGAGACAGGAGAATTGCTTGGCCAGAAAAAAATAAAATAAAAATAAAAATTTGAAGTATGCACCTCATTTTATATCATTATGTAGTTTTTTTTTTAAATCTCGGATCAAAGACTATGAGTGTGTAGTTGTAAACTGTGTATTACATATACTAGATTTATTTGAGGAATTAGCTTCCATGACTATGGAGAGTGGCTAGTCTGCATTCTATGAATGGAAAAGCCAGAAATCTGGAAAGTATCAGGCGGAAATTGATGCTGCAAAAAGTCAGGCTTGATGGTACACACATGATATCCCAGAACGTGGGAGGTGGAGGCATGAGATCAAGAGTTCGAGACCAGCCTCAGCTATCTGAGACCTTATGTCCCAAAAGAAAGGAAAAGAAAAGAAATAAAATGAAACAAAATAATAGTGGATGCTGAAATCTTCTGTCAGAGTTTCTTATTTCTCAGATGTAGAACAGTCTTGGTCTTAATGTCTATTAACTTATTGGATGAAGACTTATCCGGACCCTTGCCAAGGGTCATGTCCTTAGTTAAGTCAACTGATTGCAGACATTGACCACACCTACTAAATGCCTCACAGAACCACTAGGATTTATGGGGTTTGGATTAAACACGTTCAAGTACATGGGCCTGTAAACGTAGTAGTTATATTTCGGGGTTTGGGCTCCCTGGGGTCCTCTACCAGCCCATAGCCAACAGGCTTCAAGGAGGTGGAGGTGCTAAGGAGACTGCCAAGCTGCAGGCTGAGAGCCACCTGTCCTTCAGTCCTGGTGGAAGAGTGCCGGCCCCAGCCCCGGCCTCCCTTCAGGGTCAGTGTGGCTCTGCTGCCATCTGAAAGGGACACATGACTTGGTTAGGCCTTGCCAGATGCTGATGCTCACTCCAGCTGTGAAAGGGAACCCTGAAATAAAACTGTGGGCGACCCCACAGAAGAGGTGGAAAAAAAAAGAACCTGGAAGTCCAAATGAAAGCCAACAGTCAGGCCAGTCAGTTTTCATGGCCTATATTTCCATCAAGCACTCTCTCTCTGGACTTGTTCCACCTTTGTTAATTGTCAACGTGTTTTAGTAAGGTCAACCTTACTCTCTTCTTCCCCTGCATTCCTTTTCTTTTCTTTTTTTTTCCTTTTGGTTTTTTGAGACTGGGTTTCTCTGCATAGCCCTGGCTGTCCTGAAATTGACTTTGTAGACAAGGCTGGCCTCGAACGCAGAGATCTGCCTGCCTCTGCCTCACAGGTGCTGGGACTCTTTTCTTTTCCTTTCCACTCATACCTATAATGACTAGTGCATTGTCACATACAGTACTGTCCATGTCCCTTCACTCCCTAAGATAGTTAGCACTTAGGGAGCCATTGTCATTTTTTGTAGTTGATTATTGCTCTGTTTTCATGATGGTCGTCGGTCTACTCCTGGAGAGCGGCTTTTGATGCAGACAGTATTCTGCTCACTGGGGAAGATGGGGTGGAGAACATCAATGCAAAAGAGGAAAACAACACTTCAATCCTACAACCTACGACCTCATGAATATGGCGAACACTTCCACTAAAAGAAGGAAAGTGACCTAGAATTTAAAAAGAAATCAACCAATGCTCTAACTCCTCATGGGCAATTCTCAACACAAAAACAAAAGTAATAGGAAAAACCAAGAGAGCACGTCTCCTCTAAAATCCAATGCTCCCCACCCCCTGTAAGAGTAACTTAGATGAAATTCCAAAGAATTCAAAAGAATGCTAACAAATATGTCCAAAGACATGAAGTAGGACATGAATAAACTCCCAAAAGAACTCAAACAAGTGTAGGAAATAAGGAAGTCAGTGCAGGGTATGAAAATGGAATTCAATAGCAAGATAGAAATACTGAGGGGGGAAAAAACCTGAAAAGATACTAGAAAAGGAAAACTTCAATAAGTCAAAAAAAAAAAAAAAAAAAAAGCCCAGAGGAGAAGGTATGACAGGACAACTCAATGGGTGAAGGTACTTGTCACCAAACTTCACACCCTGAGCTTAACCCCCAAAACCCATATGGCGAAAGGAGAGCAAGGACTCCTGCACGTTGTCCCCGACCTCCACATGTGCACCACAGTACGCATGCCCAGAACACACAATAAATAATGCAATAGTATATTTAAAGTGCAGTGGAAAGTCTCACCAGTAGGGAAGGCAGAATCCCAGGGCCTGAGGAATCGGTACATTCAGTCAAGGCAATAACAGACAGAAAAATGCAGATCTTTGGAATGCCGATATAAGACCAAATCTATGGATTATAGGCATGAGGAAAGACAAGAATTCCATGACAAAGACGTAGGAAATATTTTCAATACAATCATCACAGAAAATTTTCCAGATCTAAGGAAAGAGAGGTCCACCTAGGTAAAGAAACATGTAGTACCCCAAATAAGCTGGGCTAAGAGAAGAAGCTCCTTACGTCATGCTAAATGCACTAAATATACAAAGAAAAAAATGTTTTGAGAACCGCAAGAGAGAAACACCAAGTCACACAGAAGGCAGAACAACAGCTGACTTCTCAACAGAAACTTTAAGAGCCACAAAGGTACAGAATGTTATGTTTCTAAAAGTCCACAGCTGTAAACCTAGACTAACATAAAAATCAACAAAACTCTCTGTCATAATCCAAGGAGAAAGAAAAACATATTGTGATAAAATCAGGCTGAAGAAGTGATAACCACTAAGATAGCTCTATAGAGAATATTAAAAGAAATTCTTCACACTAAAGAGAATGGTAAACACATAAAATAAGCTTCAGGAGGGAAAAAAGATAGTTGAGCAGTAATTAAATGAGGATTAGGAAAACACCTAACACTACAAAATCAACCAGATGACAGGAATTAATGCACACCTTCCAATAATAACTGTGAATATTTTTTTTAAAGATTTATTTTTTGTGTATACAGTGTTCTGCCTGCAGGTATATCTACAGGCCAGAAGAGGGCACCAGATTTCATTATGGATGGTTGTGAGCCACCATGTGGTTGCTGGGAATTGAACTCATGACCTCTGGAAGAGCAACCAGTGCTCTTAACCGCTGAGCCATCTCTCCAGCCCAATAACTGTGAATATTAATGGTCTCATTTTCCTAGTTAAAGGCACAGAAAGCAGACAGAACTAAAAGACAAGATGCATCTATTTGTTGCTTCTAAGAAAAAATAAGAAAGGGCATTTCAAACAAAAGAAAGAAAATACAGGTGACTCCATTCTAATAGCTGATAAAATAGCTGACTTCAAGTCAAGACTAGTTAGAAGAGATTAAAGAAGTTCATTTCATGCTGATTAAGGGAACAGTCCATCAACAGGACATTACAATTCTACACACATACACATCAAACACAGATGAGTCTGAAGTCACAGATAAATTTCAGCACGGTGTTAATGAGTGACTTCAATACTTGATACTCCATAATAGACAGATCGTTCTGATTAAAAACAATAAACAATAGAGTTGAATGACATCACAGATCAAATGGAACTAACAGACATCTACAGAACATTCTATCCTGATATTGTAGAATATATGTTCTTTGCAGTTCATGGAACTTTCTCTAAAATTGATTCCTATATTAGTACACAAAGCAAGTCTTATAGGACAAATATAGAAAAATCCAAATAACCATTTGCATTCTATATAATATCCATTCTATATAATATCTAGAAATCAATACCAAAAAAAAGGGACAGATAATTCACACAAACTCATGGAAATTAAATAACAAACTGTTATGTGATGAGTGAGTTATTGAAGAAGTCAAGAAGAAAAAAAAAATCTCAGAATTGAATGAAAATACAACATACCAAAACATACGGGCTATAATGAAAGCAATCCCAAGAGGTAGCTTCATAGCTGAAAGTGCCTACACAAAATCAGAGAAGTCTCTAATATACAATTTACTGGTTTATCTTAGAGTCTTAGAAAAACAAGAACAAACAAAACTCAAAAGCAGTAGATATAACGAAATAATTATGGTCAGGGTCAGAAGTTTTGTTTTGTTTTGTTTTGTTTTCCAAGACAAGGTTTCTCTGTGTAGCCCTGGCTGTCCTGGACTCACTCTGTAGACCATGCTGGCCTCGAACTCACAGAGATCCGCCTGCCTCTGCCTCCTGTGTGCTAGGATTAAAGGCGTGCGCCACCATGCCTGACTAGGGTCAGAAATCAATAAGATAAAAGCAAACAAAAAAAATCAATGAAATGATGAGTTGGTTATTTGAAAAGATAAACTAAATTGACAAACCCTTAGCCAAGATAATTAAAAGAGAAAGAAGACCCAAAGAAACAAACTAGACCTGAAAAATGTGGTGGGACATCGCAACAGAAACCAGTGAAACTCAGATAAAACATATATTCTGCTAAACTGGAAAATCTAACTAACTATCCCTTGATTATTAAAAACCCTAAAGAGACTAGAAATGGAGGGAACATATCTCAACACAATAAAGGCTACATATGGGAAACCTGTAGCCAACTTCATGATAAGTGGAGAAAAACTCAAATACATTTAATTAGGGTAAATTAAATTCATTCATTTGTATCTGTGCCTGCGTGTCTCTGTGTAGGCATACACCAAACAGGGTCAGTTCTCTCCTTCCACCATGCAGGTCCCAGGGTTCAGACTCAGGTCATGTGGTTTGGCAGAAAGCACCTTTACCCACTGATCCATCTTGCTGACCGCTAACAGCAGCTGTCCACTCTTTTGTTATCGAATCGGGGTCTGTTGTTGAACATGGAGCAGGCCAATTCCAACTAGTCCAAATAGGCGGTTTGCCGCCGGGATCCTCTGTCTCTGTCTCCTAAGCTCCAGGATTACAGGTGGCCGCTGCACCTGCCTGGCATCTATGTGGGTCCTGGGAATACAAACTCTAGTCTTCACATTTGCATTGCAAGCACTTTATCCTTTGAACAACCTCTCCAGTCCCCAAAATAAAACTAATAAAAAAAAAAAACCCAAAACAGAGTTTGAACAAAGGTACCGCGTATGAGTGGATAAAGCTGATGGAAACCCATAGGTCATTAAATGAAAATCCTAGTGCCAGTGGTGGGCTACCTCCCTACAAGGTGTTGGTCAGGGAATCCCCATAGGCCCCTAGAACAATACAAGCAATCGTCACAGCCACTGGTTGACCATCAGAACTGGATAGTAAGACCAAATTGCTGAGGACGCCACCAGCATTGCTTGGAGTACAGAAAGAAATCAAGCTGGAACTGGGCTGGAAGCTAGTCCTCATAAAGCTAGAAAGTGTTGTGTATCTGCTGAGGGAGAATTGTTATCAATAGTCTTAGACAGCTGTGGACCCTGCATGCCATAAGGCCAACTGGCAAGCAAAATGATCCCAGTGGTGCAAGTCTGTTACTTGGGTTCACAATCACTCCCTGATTAGATTTGATGCCTGTTCCACAGAAGGAAAGTCACATGTGCTATAGCAAACACAGCCCAAAGCCCACATCTGGGAAAGTCAAAAGTCTTAGTGTGGAAGCTACTGCTGCTGTTTTGCTGAATGAACATGATGTGCCCATAAAATTGCCAACGCTAAAGTTCTATGGCCAAATGGTGAATGCCCAAGCACACTGGGACATCTCTATCACTACTCCAAGGCTCAGAGATCCTGGAAGAAGGGGAGGAAAGAATGTAAGAGTTGAAGGAATGGGGGGAAGTGATGTGGAAGAAGGGGAGGAAAGAATGTAAGTGTTGAAGGAATGGGGGGAAGTG
>CAJQZJ010034265.1:2852923-2906431 GCA_907164525.1 Lophiomys imhausi
AAGAAGGGGAGGAAAGAATGTAAGTGTTGAAGGAATGGGGGGAAGTGGTGTGGAACACTAATTTCTGGCTGTTGCTCTTTTGAACTCATGGAGTCTGTGTTTACCTGAGCTGCACAAGATATGGCCCATCAACATCCTTTTATGGAAGGGGATGAGCTCATGGAACCCCATTCCTTCTTAAGAATCTATACCACAGTTAATAGCTGATGGGATGGGAGGAGAGGCATTTCTTCATTAGCTTAGCCACTGATGAGATGCCCATATTCTATAAGCAAATTTTCACCATATGGCTGTAAACAACCCAAATGAGCTGGATGTGGTGGCACACACCTTTAATCCCACCACTCGGGAGACAGAGGCAGGCAGATCTCTGTGAGTTTGAGGGCGACCTGGTCTAGAGTCCAGGACAGCCGGGGATACACAGAGACACCCTGTCTCAAAAAACAAACAAAGAAACAACCCGAATGAAACACATTGAGCCAACACAAAAAACAAGAAGTCACTAAAGTAGGAGGGTTAGTTGTGAAGAGGAAGGAGATTAGTTGGAGGGAGGAGAATAAGAGAAGGTAACAAAGGGGTTATCAAAATCTGCTATGTACATGTATGAAAGTGTCATAATGAAGCCATTACTATACATAAATAAAGCCCTTTTTTTGGTTTTTCGAGACAGGGTTTCTGTGTGTAACAGACCCTGGCTGTCCTGGACTCGCTTTGTAGACCAGGCTGGCCTTGAACTCACAGAGATCCACCTGCCTCTGCCTCCCAAGTGCTGAGATTAAAGGCTTGTGCCACCACACCCGGCTAAATAAAGGCACTAAAAAAAAAACCATTCAAAGTCTACATGCCTACTTCAGGACCACCACTGCCCCTTAACCTGTTCCCTCATCCCCACCCCTGAAGGTTTGCTTCTTGCCAGGACTGAAAGGTGTCTGTACCGGGCTACCCTCCTCAGATCTCAGTGCAGGGCAGAACTCAGGCACATTACACCAGCACCCACCCTGGTCCAGCCTCTCCCCCACTGCTCTGCAACCCTGGCCTGGTCATTGCCCTTGGCTGGCTCCAACTTCTTGGATGGGGCCTGGATCCCTCCCCACCACCTCATCCCTGCCTCCCTCTACCCTCCCACAGCCTACGATAGCCAAATTGTTTCCAAAAAAGCAAAATAAAAGAAAGAAAGAGAGAAGGAAAGAAAGAAAGAAAGAACTCAGGGTTCTTTGAGCTAGTGGAGAGGCCACATAAATGCAGGCATTATTAGCATCATTACCATTAAATATTAATAATGGCATTAGTATTGTCTATTATAAGCCTTAAAAAGAAGGGTCAGGAGCCCAGGGTTGAAATGGTAAAAAGAATAATTAGGCCCCTCTGGGCATAGACTCCTCCAGGCCCTTAAGTGAAATTAGGAAGGCAAATGCTACAATATGGAGATTTCCCCTCTGGACCCATACACAGGTCAACCTCACTCCTCCTGGTACTATTGAAGTCCTTCTCCTTGCACAGGCCCCATGTCCAGGTTCCTGCCACCCCAGTGCTCTATGCCAAGAAAGCATCCTTGACTTTCTCCTCATCTGTCCAGGCCATCCAGGAAGCATTTCTCTCCATCCCATTGAAGCCTTCCTCTACCTCTGCCCACTCCATCCCCACTCTCTGACAGGTACCTCGGGCACTGTCTGCCATTCACCCAATGTTTACTGGGTTTCTGCCATGCACCAGGCACCATGCTAAACAGGAGGGTAGGGTCTGTGTGAGACCTTTCCTTCCAAATACTGCAAGGGCAAGAAAACAGCAACGGAAACTTTGGATAGCAGCTGACAATCCTTGAAGTCCTTTTAGAAATTTACTGGAAGCTGGGTGTGGTGGCACACACCTTTAATCCCAGCACTCAAGTGGCAGAGGCAGGTGGATTTCTGTGAGTTTGGGGCCAGCCTGGTCTACAGAGCTAGTTCCAGGACAGCCAGAGATACATAGTGAGACCCTATCTCAAAAAAACAAACAAACAGAAAAAAAAAAAAAGGAAGGAGGGAAATTTACTGGTTAACCCCCATAGCTACACTATCATCCTAAACAGAAATAAAATCATTCCCACTTTATTGATCGGATTGTAGGGATGGAAACTGAAAATATACCTCCATTGAGGCACTGCCTGACTTGCACAAAGCCCTGGGTTCCATCTCCAGCACCAAATAAAATCAGATGTGATGGTGCACAACTGTAATCCCAGCATCAGGAAGCTAGAGGCAGAAGAATCACAGTTTTATCCTGGGCAGCATATCCAGTTCAAGGCTAGGCTGGACTGCTTAGAGACCCTGGGCTGTGTATTTAATTTGTTTATTTGCTTTTTAAGAAGCATGGACTCTTAGAGCAACCAAGTCTTATTCACTGGCTTACAGAATGTCATCCAGGTAGGAGCCGCTGAGCTGGGACAGTCTGTGCTCCCAGTGCCAGAGCTGCGGTCACCCTATTCATCGCAGCAGAGAGGGAGAAAGCAAGAAGCGTTCCTTGTCATGGGGGCTTGTGCTACAGTTGGGCAGGCTCCATTCCAGAAAGGTCAAGGGAGAGCCTACTAAGTTAGTTCCTTTCTGTGCACCTCTGTGCTGACAACAGCTCTCAGTGTGCATGCTGATCTCTATTTTCAGATGAGGGTGGGGGTCACCTGTCCATGACCACACCGATGCTCAGAAGCAGGGTGGAGTGTCTGTCTTCACTGTCCTGCTGCTATGTCGCTATGGTTATGGGTGGACAATCACATAGTACGGCATACAGTTTCCAAAAAGATTAGGAGTACTTTGAAAATAGGCCATTCTCTGGCTTTTGATGCCCTGCCCTTCTAGGCAGCTATGCTGACCTCCTGGGAGATCCAGAAAAGGGTGTAGTGTTTAAAACCAGAGGCAGCTATGCTGATGGCTTAGAGAAGGCTAGAAAGGAGATAGGAAAAATGGTGCTGGTAAGGAAATGGGGTGCAAAGCTGCCAGTGTCAAGAGGCCATAGCAAGGTCTCATCCTTCTCCCTTGTCCCTTGGACTGGGCAGGGCCCCTGTGGACTGATGGAGATTGCTGGGCTCCAGTGTTATTGATCTGGTGGGGCTGAGATAGATGGTCTTGGAAGGATTAGATGGTCCTCAGAATGCCTCCTGAGCCTCCCCAAGGGGCACCAAGTGTTTGCAGTCAAAACATTTGATTAGCCACTTGGCTACCTTCAGCCGACCCTTTCTCACCTCATTTGGGACTCTGTGGAGAATCAAGTTGGAGATTGGGTGCTTTGGACATCTCAGAATTTGATTGATTCTCCATAGGGAAAGAAAAAAGTTGTCCCTGATGGCCAGGCACACTGGGGGTTCCAGACTCTGACGGGGACCCTAATCAGGAAATGATCCCACCCTCTGTTTTGCATCTCCTTTACCATCAAGAGCAGACAACTGGCATCCTCAGCAAAGAGTTAAGCCAGGGGCTGTAGGTCAGTCACTTTGCTGCTTTAGCCGCTTATGCCGGCCTCACAGGACAGAGGACAGTGACACATGCCTGTGCCTCTTGGATGAGTGTGTTGAGCACAGCTCCTTTCTGGAGAAAGACAACATTTCTGCTCTTATCAAACTAATGGAGCTAAGCCGGGCGGTGGTGGCGCACGCCTTTAATCCCAGCACTTGGGAGGCAGAGGCAGGCGGATCTTTGCGAGTTCGAGGCCAGCCTGGTCTACAAAGTGAGTCCAGGACAACCAAGGATACACAGAGAAACCCTGCCTCGAAAAACCAAAAAAAAAAAAAAAAAAAAAACTAATGGAGCTGTGACAAAGCTCTACCTGGATCCTCACAAGCCTATCTCCAGAATAAGAGCGTGGCAGAGGCTGGCACGGAAGACCCCTGGTGCCCACTCCGCAACCTAAGTAGGCCAGGCTCAGCTGAGCACTCTGTACAGGCGAGAAGGCAAACTTGGGACCCATCCTTCTAAACCGAGGTCCTAGCTTGGTAAATATCCTTATTTCCACTATGCCTGTCAGGATCTACCTGCACTGGAAGGGGATCTGAGGGAATCTCTGAGAATACATTTGCTGACACTAATGACCCTCCCCAGAGGGCTGGTCCCCACCACAAGGGCAGCAGTTGTCCTAAAACAGAGTCACGGAGACAGCTGTCTCAGTCTAAAACAATTCTGCAAGCAGTTCCAGACCCGTGGCTCATCAGCTCCGCGGCAGCAGACTTGTTACCCTGTTTGACAAAGACCTGCCCCCTAATGTCTTCTGCTGGAGACACCTTGCAGAGCCTCTGGGTAAAGCAAGACTGACTTGGTAAGTGTTAGCTGCATGACCTATCTTGGGGACGACATACTTGCCACAGACAGACAGACAAGACCACAATATCAGGAGCGGGCACCCTGGAGGATGTGGATGTGACTGTCTTGTCATAAGTTTAATTTGAAATTACCTGAGAAACAGTTAGTAGAGTTGAGGCATCTCTGTATCAGAACAAAGAAACCGTGCTTCGGAGGTGTGCCCACCCTTGGGAGGGGCGCTGAAATAATCCAGGCAGGCGTAAGTCTCTGGCAAGCATTTGGATCCCGACTCCTTTCCAGGCCCACAGCCACTGGTCACTCAGCAAGACAGGCGCTATGTTCATATTTGACGGGTATAGCATTTAAAACTCAGAGGCTGGCCAGCCTTGCCAGCTGTTGCAGCATCTGGGCTACTAGCCAGTTTTGCCCTGGACAGCAGGCAGACCAGAGTAGGGTGAGACAACAGTGACAGCCTGTCAGGGCTGACTGGTGCTGCAGATGGTTGGTCCCTCTGCCGGCAGTCTTCATTCTTCCTGGGCATGTCCCCACATGTCAGGAGGAGGGCAGGAGAGGCACAGTACTATCCAGGGTGAACGCCTGGGATCTCAGAACTAGCAGGGGCCTCGACCATCTTTTAGGTTACCAGTGAGGCTCAAAGGAGGCAAGGCACTTAGCCAAACACACACAGCCTATCAATGGCAAAGCACACAGTGGTCCCTTCAGGCACCCAGACTCCAGGCTCATGAGTTTTTCATAAAGCCAGCTCATTTGCTGATTGAAAACGGACTGGATCTAGGTGTACTGGTGTACAAAGGTGCCCAAGCTCAATTATGTGGTCAAATATGTTTTGCAAATTATGATGCATTTTGTGATTCCCATTTTTATAAAATAATTCTAACAAGCCATGCAATACAAGTGAAAATATAAACCTAGGGGTAGGTATTCAAATTTGTTAAGAATGGAGGTCGGAGACTTTCGCTATTTATTCTAATTTCTTTTATGGTTTGACCATTTTGACAAAAAAAAAAAAAATCCCATCTTACTTCTGGGCAAAAACAAGGAAGAGGAACGTGATGGAGACAGGGGTGATAGAAGGTGACCCCTTCATCACAGCTGCCCCACACAGAAAATTGGAGGTTTGCTGTGGATCCTGTTCTCTAACAAGGGATTAGAGAAAGAGAGAAGGAGGAAACCCAGTGCTCAATGTGTCGCCAGGATTTCAGAAGCAAGAGACACTTTTTTTTTTGTGCCTCCTCAGCGCACCCCTCTGCAGCTCTGGGCTGGGCACGGAGCTGGTCAAGCTTGATGGAAGACGGCGGCGCTCCGGCTCGCTCCCTGGTCCTTAAATGACAGCAAATGAGGTAGAGCCGGGAGGGTGGGGACGGCGGGGTGGGAGGGGGCAAAGGAAGCCATCTCCGGCCGAGCGTTGGCTGAGGAGCCGAGCCAGCCAGTGAGCGGAGCCTGCGAGAGGGAGGAGCGCATCCCGGTGCAGAGATGCTGCAGTGGCTCGGGGCGCGCACACACAGACGCACCCTCGCCCGCTGCCTCCGCACCAGGACAGCCAGTGGCTAAGGCCGGCGAGGCCCAGCAGCCCTGAGGCTGGCGGCAGGGTCTGCTCACCCCGCGGCCGCAGCTCTGCCCCAGCCAACACCCTTTCTGCACTCCAGGTAGGTGCCTATCTTTTTTTTTTTTTTTTTTTTTTTTGTCTGTTCCAGTCCAGGGGTTTCCCTAGATGCTGTTCCAGGAGGGACTTGGAGCACAGCCCTTATATATGTCTTCCTTGAAACTTGGGAGGCGACAGGGACACCCAGCAGGCTGGGTCCCGATTGACCTCTTTCCCTAGTCCCACAGTGGCAACCCCTTAGGCTCTTCCCCAGGTGGGTGGCATTCTGCAAGGCCTGATTTACCGGGCCCAGGAAGCTGGCCCCCAGGAGGGTCCAGAAATCTTAGCAGACAGTGGCAACTGCCTATCAAAGGGCAGGGGCTCCTGGGCCTACCCCTGAACCCCAGCCGGGCCAAGCAACTCTGAAGGCCAGGAAATCCCTAGATGGACTTAAGCTTGAGTTCCCAAATTTGAGGTCATGTGGGGGCCTGCTTTTGCCAGGTGACCTCTTTGCAAAGTCTTGGTTCTGCTGGACTAGGGAGTCTATAGAAGGGAGGTGAGAACAGAACACAAGTTTGGACAAAGGCTGTCCAGGACCTGGAACTTGGGAGAGAAACTGAGGCAAGTCATATCCCAAGGGTGAAGTTGGAATGTACCCTGCAATTCCTCTTCCCATCCTCCCTCCTCAACCTTGTCTTCTCCTCAGATCCCTCCCCCTCAGCCTCAGTAGTGGGAGGGAAGGATGTACTCAAAGTTTGGCTTTCCAGGGGATTCTAGAGAGAAGGGGCAACCCCTCTGCCTAGCCCCATGGCTTATGTAATGGCTTGCAGGAGAATCAGTACCAGCCAGTGAGTGTCTGTCACCTCCTCCAAGACTGGCTGCAGCACTGGGGGTCAAGGGGCTAAGATGAGGCCAGGCCTGTAAAATAGTATCTTTGACTGCACGGACAGCCTGGACCCTAAAGTTCTGTCCCCCACCCCGCCCCATTCCCATCCCTGGGTGGGGGTAGGGGGGTTGAGCTTTCCTCCTGTCTACACGGTAAAGCTGCCAAAGTTGCTAGTACATTTGTAATTAGTGTGACCAGCACAGAATGATGGTGCATGCAATGACCTCAGCCCTGGACACCAATGGGTCTGAACACCAATGCCGCCTTCAGCTAAGGTGGTGGGAGAAGGAACTGTCCATATAGCCTGGTCCTGAGCTCATCTAGGTAGCTATTTCAGGCGTTCTCCCAAGCCTCTATTCAGAACTTAGCCGCCTGTCCTAGGTCCTGCTCAAAGGGACCAGACACATTTCTTTTTTTTTTTTTTTTTTTTGGTTTTTCGAGACAGGGTTTCTCTGTGTAGCCCTGGCTGTCCTGGACTCAATTTGTAGACCAGGCTGGCCTCGAACTCGCAAAGATCCGCCTGCCTCTGCCTCCCAAGTGCTGGGATTAAAGGCGTGCGCCACCACTGCCCGGCCAGACACATTTCTTTAGCAAAGAGTAGACCACCTGTGGGAGGTGCAAGTGTGACTGAGGCTCCAGGGGTGGGGCGGGAAATGGTCTGCTGGTTAAAACAGGTGTCATGTTTCAGGGCTGCCCCAGCGGTCCCCAGCAATCAGCTCAGGGGGGTGGGGGTGGGAGTGGATAACTCTAGAGAGCTAGGCTCAGGCAGAGCCACTCAGCGCTCTCTCACAAGGTCAAAAGTCCTTCCTACTGTCCCCTGGGGGAGGATCTTGGCCAATTTAGAGGCAGGCAGGAGATGAGACAGACAGGAGGCTCCTGAGCTGATGGCGTCAAAGACACCCAAGGTCCCACCTGACTCCTTCAGAAGTCACCGCCCTTGTGAGGGGTTTTGGGAAGAAAGGCGGGTTGCGAGGGAGGTGGGGCCACTGAAGGGACAGGACTGCTCTCTTCTCTGGGGCAATCTCCACCAGGCCAACCCATTCCCTGCATCTCCTATCCCAGAGAATGTACTCCTCAGACCCCATCCCTAGTGACCCTCGGCTGGGCACCTCCACGTCCTGCCACTGTTTAAGTGGACACAGGAGCGCATTAGCTCTGAGTACCTATGATCCACTGGACGTTGTATGTACTGTCTTGGGCTGACCCCAGCTCACTCCTAAGGAGTATAGGTACTTAAGGTTGCACCTCAGCCAGCGTGTATGCTGATACTATCAGCCATGCGTTTGGGAGGAAGAGTCCAAGGCCCCTCTGCCAGAAAGTTTCTCAAGCCAAGTGATGGTGAGAAAATGTATTTCAAAGCCAATCTCTAAGCCTGGATATGGGTGGTATTTGTATTTTTGGAGAGACTCAGAATGGAACAAGGGCATCAGGGAAGAGTTGGCTTATTAACACAAAGGGAAGAGACTATGCTGAAGAAGAATCAGGGACTAGGTTAGACAATAGGAGGTACTTCTGAGCAGGAAGTTGAGCCACAAGGGAATCTCCAGTCACATGACTATAAAGATAGCTGCAGAACTGGGGTCAGTGCCTGGTCCAAGGCTGGAGGCAGAAGTTTGGCTGCTTCCAAGCCTCAGGCCATCCTCCTTTAAACGGAAAGTGACGACACCCTTTTCATCCCTACTCCCCACATGCTAGCATTTCTGGTTCTTCAAGAGGACAACTGCCCCTCAGCTAGACCAAAATCCCAGGGTCACTGCTAACTTGGAACATTCTCAGGGATGATTTCACCTTCCTGGAAGAAAGGATCCTTTCTGTCTGTGGTTTTATGAGTCCTTGCTACAAAATGAGTCCGTGTGTCTTTGTCCACTAAACAAAGGCGTAACCAAAAGCAAAGGTGTGCAATGTCCTCACCCTAACCCTGAGCACCATCCATCCCAGGACACACTAGAATATACCTCAGTGTCCATTTTGACCATATGGCTCCCTTTTGAACTGTAGAAGTGAACCCCGGCTCTGCTTACAGTCTCCCATCCTGATTCAAAACCATAGAGTGAGAGGGATCCTGTATCATCTCAATGTCTGTCAGTCCCCAGGACTTTGAGGTCCCCACCTGCACAAGCTGCTGCTCTCCACCAGCCTGCAGAAAACCATCTGGGGCATGCGGTGGGAATCAGAAGGAGTCTCCTCTCAGTAGAGGGAGTAGGCATGAAGAAAACTGTCCTGAGAAGGTGTGAGGTCCTCTCCTTCCTAGTTTGGTCCTATGGAAACAAGTTGAAGCAATTGTTCACGCTCCTCCAGTTTCACAAAGGGTCCTTCCAAGGACTGGGGGCATAGTGAGGCAGAAGGACGCTTGTCTCGAATATGTGAGTTTCTGGGTTTGATCCCCATCACTGAAAAAAACATGTGGGGTGTGAGATCCTTCTTCCAAAGCTCTGGTTGGCTGCCCCACACTACGCACAGAGAAGGGCTGGTGGGGTGGAGGGACTGAAGGTCTGGGATGACTGGACTTTCTTCAAAGAAGACCTAAGTGCCCCACCCCTTGCTCTGGCCTCTTAACTCTGAAGGGTCTCCTCACTGTAGATTCCAGGCTGCAGACCAAGGGCCAAACTCCCTGACTCAGTGTTGAAGGTTCAAACAGACCCCTGAGCCTGAGAATCACAATATGTATCCCATGGGACTTATCAGCCATGATGCCTCAGGAGCTGGCTGAAACACCAAGAGCCGCGCCTGCTAAGGAAATGGGACTGAGGACTTCCACTCTCCCTCACTCGGAGCTGTAGGTCCCCATCCCATCCACACCCCCACTAAGCACCTCTTTGCTTCAGGTTCTCCTCTCATCCCCTGGTGCCTGTCCTGGAACACTGGGCATCCAGCATTCCCCACCCTGCTGGAGCCCAGCCCTAGGTGAGGACAAGGCCTGAGGCAGACTGGAAGCAAGAGTGGGGAGAGAGGAATGAGTCAGGCATGGGAATCGGAGAGAGCTTTACACCCTGACTGACTGGCAGTCAGAATGCTTCTTTATTTATACAGGACTTGGTAGGCAGGGATAGATGCATGTTGTTCCAAAACATAGATCATATCATCTTTGTCCCCGGACACATGTTTGAACTTTCTCTTGATCATGTTTAGCCATCATTGATAAGCCATGACAGAAAAGAGTTATCTTTTACAATCATTTTCCCTCATCAACCCCACAACCCAACTTTTAACAATCTAGTGTCACGTTTTGCCAAATCATGACAATGTGTTCTCAGGCTGGTAGCTCCTGCGGTTTCAAGGGCATTAGACAGAAAGAAAATCTCCAGCTTGGGCAGATCGTCATGTTCCAAGTTGTGTGCTATCAACTTTTAATAGTCAGAGTGCTAATTGTCATTAGGCCCAAGAAAAGTCTTCAGGCCCAAGCTGCTGCAGTTATTATTCAATTTTTGCGATAATACAATTTTTTATATTTGTAGAATTTATGTATATGTCTAATCTGTGTATTCTTATGTTCCTTGGTGATACAACAGCACAGTGGACCTGTGTGAGTTAACTTTTTCTGAGAAAGGGAGGTCCTAATACCATATTCTTTTATCATTTGTCCACACCAGTCTTTGTCCATCAGTAGTAGGAAGAGCCTTTTATTTTGATCTGCTGCCAACTTCTCTAGCCCACTGAATCTTGTTTACCTTTTTTTGTTTACTTTGTTCTGATTATCTTGTTCCTGAATAAGTACTGGGGCAGATGTTCCAAGAATGTCTTGGAGTCAGAGCATCATAAGAAGATCTCTGTCGTTTTATTTGAGTCACAATCTCCAAGGAGTAAGGAAGACCTTCAAGTAGGGACAGATAAGGATATCTCCCTAAAGTCAGGAGGGGTAATATGGTCAGGACATTCCTTGGGAAGCTTAGAAAGCAGTACTCCTGGGAGAAGGTAAATGATTCATAAGAAAATTCCCACCAATCCAATATCCCCAAATTGTACAAATAAGAAAAGTCCCCCAAGCATGCAACACATGGAGATCAAGGCTAAAAAGTAGAAGACGGAACAAAGGCAATTGCATCAGCTTTGATGGATCTGTCAAGCATCTGTGCTAGCTTTCTGAATGTCACTGTTCCCATTAGGTATGGCTGTGCCACCACACCTCTGCTTAGAGCCCCATCCTCCCAGCAGGCTGTGGTGACTGAGACCCTCCTGGGCTTCGATGGTCCTGCCAGGTAGTAACCAGCATCCTAAGCAGAGGACAGGTGTAGAGCTCAGTCTCCCTCTGCCCTAGGCAGGAGTTGAGTGCATGAGAGAAAAATCACTGAGGGAGCCATGGGCACCCCCAGGCCGTGTGCCCAGAACATTGGGTGCAAGTTTGCCAGTGGGACATCCTTGTGCCATTGTCTCCAGTGATTACTGGGGTTTGCCTCATTACATCACACCTGTGGAATGTGAGGGAAAGGGTGTAAGTGGCAGGTGTAAGTGTCTTTGCCATTGGCACAAGACTCTGTCTGCAAGCCTGACTCACACGGGGGCAGTATGTGTAGCTATCCTGTGGAGAGAGGGGAGCTTAGTCATAAGATCTAATCTTTCCTAAGCATTGGCAGTGGCCCAGGCATGGCTCTGAGCTCACTGTCATCCCTGGAGCTTTTGTCCCCATTTTACAGAAGAGACTGAGGTATAAGAAATTAGTACTGAAGGGTGTACCAGCTAGGGGTGCTAGGTCTCATTGACTCAATAACCCGCTCTGTGTGTCCTGAGACATGCAACATAGCAGAGGTTGAAATGGGCATCCAAGAGGCTCCCGCAGTATGTTAAAGGTTGACCCCAGATTTCTGTCTTATACCATACTCTAATCCCTCCCTTCCCACCATGCTGCATCCAATGCTACCACACCCTTTAATTCTCCAATCTGCTTGGATAAGGAAGGGGAGAGTTGGGGCCGGAGCTGAGTATCCCAGGAGGCAGAAAAATACCTCCTGGACTATGTACCTTTTTCTTTTGACTGGCTCCACATACATGTCCTTACCCAGGAAACCCTATCATGTGCTGGAGTCTGGCTCATAGACTGCTGTCCCCAAGCTGTCCTTCTTCTCACCCTTTGTTTCCTGGGCTAAAGCCAGTGTCTCTGAGCCTCCAATGGCTTATTCCCCCATGTACCTCACAGAACCAGCCCCTGGATGGTGACAGCCTGTGCCCGACTGTGACAGCCTGTGCCTTCACCCCTGTACCAGGGCAGCTGGCCTGGGCAAGGCTTGACTGGCTCAGAGCTGGCAGGGCCAATGTGGGCCTGGCATAACTCCACTCCAGCCTCGCTCTGACAAAAAGGCCCTCTCCATTCCGGGCCTTCTAGACCATGTCATAGGGCAGATGGTGCGGGGAGATGACTGATCTCTGAACTTGAAAGCACATCTCATGGCTGCCCTCAGCCACCCGGGGAGTGCCATGAAGGGAGTGTCTGTCCCAGTTACTGCCCCCCCTATGCTCAGCACAATGCCTGGCACATGGTCACTGAGCACTGCCATGGGGTTGGATATGGTGGCACATTCTTGTGATCCCAGTGTTTTAGAGACTGGTACAGGAGGATCATGGGTTCAAGGCACAGAGAGGCCTTGCCTCACACACACGCACACATGCATGCACACATGCACCCACGAGTGATAATGGAAATGGTGGATGCTGGCTGCCTCGCCTTCATGGAGACAGACAGCTCCATCCTTTACTCTAAACTTGTGTGTGGGCTCTTCCTAGTTTACCCAGGACGAAGGGGGTCAACATATATTTGGCCACACTGACTGGTGTACAGTTCGTCCCAGGGGAGACCCCACATCCTCCTGATCCCACGCACATCCCCTCTAAGGTCTTGGTTCCTAGAGGGCACCCAGGGCATTTAGGCCAGGCCAGCGGGTAATAAAAATCCTGGATTAAACTAGTGTTTAATGTGTGCTGTGGGATTGGATTATCCATAATCTACAGTCCTCACCAGAAAGACGGACGACACAAAATCCTGACCACTACAGGGCAGAGATGACCTGCCGCTTTGCTCTGGTGTACTCAGGACAAGGGCCCCGCAGCCCAAGTTCCTGCCAGGCCACCACACTGTGCCTGAACTGAGAGCTCAGCCCTGGATGGCTGACAAAGGGTGGGAGTAAATGACGAGCATCCTCTGTGCCAGCCGTGAGTTCACGATTCCCCAGTCGCAGGGATGATTTTCTACTTCCTCAACGAGGGGGCCTCCCGGGTAAGCCAAGAGCAGGAAGTGGATACCAGAGAAGATGGGGGCATCTAGAGCCATCCTCTCCCTCTCTCCCCACAGTAGACTGACACAGGCCAGATGGGTCTGAGGCTGAACAGCTGCTTGGTTACCGGCACAGGTGACACTTCATGTAGCCACAGAACCACTCTGTGGCGCTCACATAGTCCCCAATTTCCTGATGGGAAAATTGAGGCTCCATTAGGGGGAATAACTTGTCTAAGCCCATGGAGCTGTAAAGAGATGAGGTCAGGCAGAGAGATGGCTCAGAAGCTAAGAGCATTTACTGCTCTTTCAAGCACTTGAACTAGGTTTCCATCATCCAGCTCCAGGGGGTTTGACAACCTCTTCCAGCACATGTGAGCACCTGCACTCACATGAACATATCCATACAAGCACACATAATTAAAAATGAAATCAATCTTTATGAAAACAAAAAAGATGAGGTCAGGATTACCAACTCCTGTCTGTCAGTTTCCCAATCCTCAGGTGGGTGGGCTCCAAACTGAGCCAGCACCTCTCTGTGCTGAGGATAATGCCCCATTTGAATGACATCCAGAGCTGTGCTTGTGAGATTTCCTGACTGGATTCCATGCCGACCTGGAAACCTTGGTGTGTGTGTGTGTGTGTGTGTGTGTGTGTGTGTGTGTACCTATATGTGTGAGCGTGGGCATATGTCCCACTTGCCCTGGGCTGCCCCACAAAGTACCAAAGACCTTCCAGCATGGCCATGTGTGCGCTGAGCTCCATTGTGAGTATATGTGTGTGCTCATACATGTCCTGTATGTCCACTGGCTCCTAAAGGCATATGGCCACAGTGGCTCTCAATTAGTTGAATATGACACACCAGTAACATATATTATGTGCCACACAGTTTGCTGGATATGGGGCTCTAAAGATGGACGGCTACAGCCTCTCTTGGGGAGACTGACACTCTTTCACTGAAGACAAACAGTTCCACAGGCGGGAGTTGGTGATGAGCAAGGGCTGAATTCTGTGTTCAGTCTGGGACTTCTTGGGTTCTTTCAGGCAGTCGCAGTGTGAACAGTGCTCCACAGCATGAGGACACCTTACTTAGAGAGAAATTAATTTGGGGATGCGGTGGGGGTGCTGTGGATGATGGGGGGATCTAGAGATGTCACATGTCTGTACTCTGGTACAGAACTAAGAGAAGTGAGAAGCTGGGTGGGCAGTTGGGGGTTGACGATGGACACACTTCCTGACAAGCAGAGAGTATAAGGTCACATGGGGAGGGGGGTGCTTCTGTTCTGGACCCTAACCCCTGCTTCTTGATTCTGCCGGGCATCCCTGCCACACACCCCTGGGAGACCCAGGGCTCTATCCCCTTGCCTTTTGGCTGCTGGAAGTGGGAAAGGTGGCAGGGGCCCAGGTGGAGGAGTGCTGAAGGGCTTTTTCTATGAGTGGAGTGGGAGTGAGATGAGGCACATCCTCAGTTCACACTCATCCACAGCCTTCCTTCATGCCCTGCAGGGCAGGGGTCCTGACTCTGCTCTCTGAGAAAGTGTAAGAGAGCCGAAGGACCTGAGAAGAGCAATTCCACAGAGGACACAGATGTAGAGAGCAGGGCTGCAAAGCCAGGTAGTGGGGGAAACCCCTGCCTTGCCCTGGGCATTCTGCAAGGCAGGGGGGACAGGGCAAGCTGTTGGAATCTGCAGCCAGGTGCCCCAGGCAGCTCCAAGAGGGAGGAATCGGCCTTGGCTTCCAGGCTCACTCCACCCAACACCTACAAGGCAGTCTTGGGAGTCCCTGCCCCTGGAAGTCAGGAGTTCTTCCTGGGGAGGTAGTAGATAGGGAGGTGACCCCTGCCCTTGCCTCTCCAAATGAGGTCCTCATCTTCCCAAGTGCTGTCCTGCTCTCTGTGACCTACCCAGGCTGACTCTACCAAGTCTCTGCTGCCCCACGGTAAGACAGAGGCTCCTCTGAGAGTTGCCTTAAGGTTTGCAGCACAGAAGGCTGCTGGACCTAATATCAACCCCTGTGAGGGGAGTGTGGCTGAGAGGACTCTGGTCGGGACTCCATGCAGAGCACCTATGTGCCTTACGTTGGCACTCCGGGCTGGGGCATAGCTAAGTCGTGAAGCTTCCCTTACTTTGAGAAAGTCAGTCCTGGTTCAGAGACTGTGCAACTCCAAGGGGGCTTAGTGGCCCCTACCCAGGCAGCTGTGGGAGGAAGAACAGGAAGAGAGCTGCCCCATCCCCCTTAGCTCCTCATCTAAACAGGGCTCCTCCTAACACAGAGGGGTCGAGGTGGCAGGCAAGCAGGCAGGTGGGTTCTTGCCTCCCAATTAGTTCTGCTTTTCACTTCCTGATCAGCACCTGCCGGCTGGAGGGGGGCACCGGGCAGAGCCAGACTCCCAAGGGGCACCAGGAGCCACTCAGCCCTGGAAGGGCTCCCTGGTAATAGCCAAGTGCCTCCTCCGGGACCTGAAGAAGATGAGTGCTTGTGTTCCGCAGCCTGGGCAGGAAATTGAGTTCCTAACCAGATGTGCTCGCAGCTGGGAGGGGCACCACAGCTCAGAGCCCTCATCCTGTCTCCTCAGGTGTCTCTCAGTCACCAGCTGCATCTCCTGGAACTAGACTGTGGCTCCTCTCCTCTGGACTCTGCCTCTCCCTGAAATACCCACCATGGGGACACACGCCAGGAAAAAGCCATGCTTGCCGGTGCTGGTGCTAGCCACAATAGCCCTGGTCTCCTCTCCAGGTAAGAACACCTAATTGTATATATGGTTAAATCATTACTACCACTTAAGTGGCAGTTCCTCTGCATTGCTGAGGCCATTTCCTTGCTAAATTCTTTCCATATATGGATCTTACCTTACCTTTGAAGTTGGGAGGAAAGGAAATGAATCTTTATATGTTAAAGATGGGGGGGGGGAAGGACTCAGAGAGGCTGAGTAGTTTACCCTGTGTCACAAAGCACAATGTGGCACAGTCAGATCTCCATGCTATGCTGGAGATGTGGCCTCTAGACCTACACTGCACAGTGTGGTAGGCATCACCAGGCGTGACCCCTGAGTTAACATGTGATTCGAACGAAATGACGCACTCAGTGGTACTTGCCACATGTCAAGTGCTCAGTAGCCACTTTGAAAAGTGGTCGTGGGACACCTCCATCATAGGCAGAAATTTTTCTTGAAAAGAAAAATGCTCCAGGATCCTGGACACAAGGAGACAACAGCTACCCCATAGAATGCCGGGGGGGGGGGGGGGGGGACAGGACTTCCTTGAGGCAACCTGGATGGGACAGGCAGAAAGGGACCAGATGGGCCGTGCCGAGGCTGAGCAGGATTGCTGACAGAGGATCCTGTCTCCGTGGTACTCTCCATGCTCAGATCAGAGATGGAAAGCGGCTGGCAGAAGGCAGAGAAGGGAACGAATTGAACAGGAGTTCTCCCCACCCCAAAGAGCTCCATGGGAGAAGGAGCACCCATACTGCAGTCTTGGAGTTTAGACCCCACCTTTCGTCCACAGCCCTTCAGGACACAATTGTGCCCTGTCTCAGCTGGCATGCTCAGAACCTCTCGCTGGCACCCCGTTGCTCTGATTCACCCTGTACCCAGCTTCATGGGGCTGCTGAGAAGTGGCTCTGACTCCCACACCCTGGGCCAAGCTATCTCCACCAGACCGGAGGAACAACCCGGGTGGGAGGTTCTGGCTGCACAGGGCAAGAGACTCCCATCAGGAGAGGCCAGAGGAGAGGGTCCCCAGCAACCCCTCCCTTGGGGACAACTCCTTTTGGAAGCAAGAGGTGTGAGCACCTCTCAGGGTACTCTGACCCAAATGTGTCAGAAGGTAATTCCCAAAGGTCCAGGTACCAGGTCCCTGGGCTGCCAGTGGCCCGACTCTAGATCTCCTCCTTACTGAGGCCTGGGGAGTGCTTCTCTGCTTTTGGCTTGCTCACCCAATCCTGGAATAGACCCTTTGGCCCCTCCCACCCCAGGCTCATCATCTTCCCTCATACAGCATCTCCCTGGCCCCTTCCTTGCACTGCAATGTCTCTCATGTCTTTTCTGGGGAAAACAGTAACCAGGCAAAGAATGAAGGCATGTGGGACAGGGACAGGAGAGACCACTGCCTTTGTCCGGGAGTTTGTGTGTCCATATGCACTCACCTGGAGGGCAGCATATACAGGTTTGTGTAGCTATGGAGGGAAGTGCGGGCCATGTGAGGCTGTGTGATGCTGTGGGGTTCAGGTGTAAGTAGGCACAACCTGTACTTTGGTGCCCTCAACTCAAGCCTCTTTCAGAAGCATTTCTACAACCTGGATCTCTGGGTTTCACTCCCAGAACATCTGATTTCAGGCCACTCCATCTGGGGTGGAGCTAGGGCCTCAGGTGGCCCCCAAAACCCAAAGTCATAAATCGTGGCCACTGTGGTTGAAAATGCTGGCTGCAGGATGAGATTGGATGAGGGTAGACTTCCTCCTTTGCTTTGAGGTGGGAAAAGTTACTAAACTTTCCTAAGGGTTGGATTCCATGTTGGGGAGATAAGAAGTACCCCACTTCTTAGAGCACACTGAGAAAGAATTTGGAGCATGGTATCAGGCAACCGTAAGCAGCTGGATCTACGACACCGTTTCTTATCGTGGCTCAGCTTTTACCAATGAGTGCAGCAGCCACTGATGAGTGCATGCATGTGGAATGAACAGGCAGGGCTATTGGCAGCTGGTCCTGCCTGGGATAGAAGAGTGTACAGATGTGTATCCAGCCATTTGATCAGCTTAGAGAGACATCTGTATATGAACATGAGAACATCCTAAGAACACATGCAGGTGAGACATGAAGGTGTGTGCATGCGGAGAGTGGGGCAAGTGTGAGGGTGTGCACATGGCTGAGCATAGAGGAAAAGGCTTTTTCAAGAAGAAAGACAATCTTAGACCAGTGTGCCCAAGCTCCACTCTGTTGCCCCCACCACCCAGACTGAGTTCCTGGAAGCTGCTATTGTATAAGGTGGTTCCCAGCAGCCCAGAGATGCCTCCCCAATCGTCTCTCTCCTCCCTTCCATCCTCCCCCTCCCCTCTCTCCAGGTGGTCCCAGCTGGGACAGGGTCCCTACCTCCACCATCATCATTAACTCAGGATTAAGCTGGGCTTTCCAGAGGGAGATGATACAGTGACTGTCAGACACTGCCTCTGAGGCCCCAGGCAGCAGTTAAGGAGAGTGACAAGCAATGGGGGGGGGGGGGTGGATTGCATGAACAGGACTCAAGGGAAGTCTTCACCAGACCATTCTGGAAGTCCCACCTCCTACCTCATTCCTCATTCAGAGAGCTGCTTAGCAGATGTCCCAACTCCCAAGAGGCCAGGGCCAGGCTTCAGCTGCGGCAGAGGGACCACACTCGTGCTCGTTCGGAATAGGGCTGGCAGCTGGATGTGCCCAGAAAGAAGGCACTAATTGGTTAATGGAGTTCCCCCCTCCCATCCCCCACCCAACCAGGAAGGTCTGAAATCAGCTACATGAGAGATAAGAGCCAATTAGGGAACCCTGGCTCCCATCTGATCCCACAGAGCCAGAGCCCCCACTGTGCCAATGCAGGTGTGAAGTGCTGTCCAGTCTCCTGACTGCTGACCTTGTTCTGGTGAGACAGGACAACGGTATGTGTAGAGCAAGGCCAAGGCCAAGACAGGGCTGGGAAAGGCGAGTGTGAAGACCATTTACTAATCAACACCACCTGCTGGACCCAGATTGGCCATATATGACCACTGGGCCTTTCCTTCCTGAGATGTGACAGTTTATAAAACTGCCACCAGTCTGCCCGCTACCACAGCCTTCACCCAGCCTCCCATCTCCTCCTCACCCCTGCCGCTGGTTGGGTCTAACAGTCAGTTGTATAGTTTGCTCCCTGTGCCAAGCCCTCTCTGTTTTCTCCTGTTAGACCCTGTCATGGACCTGCCAGTGAGTTTCTACTCTTTTCATAGGGAGACGTCGGATCAGTATACAGGGGGGGCCTATAGCTTGCCTAAGGTAATTCAGCCAGTAGGAGGCCCAGCCCAGCCCATAAACAAGCACTTTTCACTGGTCTACACTGCCCTAGAGGAGCGCTGGACTCCAGGAACACATACCCTTTGTCCCCTTTTCCTGCTGGTGACTTCTCACGTGCCACACCTGTGTGAGGTTCCCTGAGAATATCGCAGTGTCTTGTCCCTAAAACACTCCGTACATGGCAGACATGCACTGTCTGATCTCTGTTTCCTTCCCTGGACTGCAAGGTCCTCCAAGGGAAGGGACTAGGCGTCTGATTCATTTTCACAGCCCAGTTCCAGGTATACAGCAAGTGCTTACTATGTGACCGTAGGGTGGGTGACTGACAATGCACACGTACATTGATGGGACCTTCCCAGCCTATTTAAGTTAATTTAAATTAAATTTAAAAATTTGGTCCCTTAGCCACACTCCAAACCCTCAATAGCCACAAGTTGCCCATGGCCACCTATGGGACAGAGCAGAAAATGAGGTATCCCCACCACGTTCTGCCCTTGATGCTGGACTTTGACTATCTCGGACATTGAGGCTCTGGTGGTACCCCCTGTTTGCAGGATGGAGCTTTGCCCAGGGAACCCCAGCTACCTTTGGACCTGTCTTTGAAGACCAACCTGTTGGCCTCTTGTTCCCAGAGGAGTCCACAGAGGATCAGGTGACGCTGGCCTGCCGTGCCCGAGCTAGCCCTCCAGCCACCTATAGGTGAGGTCCCAGTCATGAGTGCTGGGAGGTCCTGGGCAGCAATGCATTTTCACTCACATCAGCCCTTTCCATTTCCGTCTGAGGCCCCATCACATTCTCACTCATCCGTGCTGCAGGTGGAAGATGAATGGCACTGATATGAACCTGGAGCCCGGTTCCCGTCACCAGCTGATGGGGGGCAACCTGGTCATCATGAGCCCCACCAAGGCACAGGATGCTGGAGTCTACCAGTGCCTAGCTTCAAACCCCATGGGCACTGTCGTCAGCAAGGAGGCTGTCCTCCGCTTCGGCTGTGAGATCTATGGGAGCCAAGATGTTGGGTGTGGGTAGATGAGGGGCCAGGAAAGGGTGCCCAGGAAGGACAGGTGGAGGCAGCCTCAAGCCAGGCTTTCCTGCCCACAAATAGCATTCTAGAGAGACTGCTTCTTCCCCCTGGAGGAGTTTCTGGGGAGCCCCATGCCTGAAGACGGTGCCTGAGCCCTGCTCCTCAAATTCAGTTCTGCAGGAATTCTCCAAGGAGGAGAGAGACCCTGTGAAAACCCACGAGGGCTGGGGGGTGATGCTGCCCTGTAACCCACCTGCCCATTACCCAGGTAAGTGGGGGACCCTGGGCCAGGGCAATATTGGGATGGGGAGTGCACCAGAAAGGACTTCTGGATGCTCAGGGGGAGTAAAAACAGAAGAGGAGGTGGTACGTCTTAACCTGAAGTGATCCTGTGATATCCTAGCTGGACCAAGAGTGTGTTCAAAGTACCTAGCATCCCGAGGACAGACCTGAAGTCATCTCTTCCCTTTACATGTCTCCCAAGCCCCTGTTGAGAGCTGCAAGCTCTCATGAGAAGGCAGAGCATGCAGCATGTTGGGGTCCCACCAAGATTGCCTATGACCCCAGTACACCCTAGTTTCTCCAAACTCCTTCCTTTCTAGGTTTGTCCTACCGCTGGCTCCTCAATGAGTTCCCCAACTTCATCCCAACGGATGGGCGTCACTTCGTGTCCCAGACCACAGGAAACCTATATATCGCCCGGACCAATGCCTCAGACCTGGGCAACTACTCCTGTCTGGCCACCAGCCACATGGACTTCTCCACCAAGAGTGTGTTCAGCAAGTTCGCACAGCTCAACCTGGCTGCTGAAGGTCAGGATTGTGCGGTTGTGGGGAGGAGGATGAAAGAGTCAATGGGGCTTTGGGGAAATGGAGTTCCCCCAAGCCTAAGAATTGTAGCTCAGAGGGTATGAGGACCTGCTGCCTGGCCTCTGACCAGACCCCTGCCCCAGGCCCCCTCCAGAAAGGGAATGTCTGGAGATTCCAAACATTTGTTAGAGATTTGTGGACTTTGAAAGTCACAGACCTTAAATACAAAACACCTCCCTGGAGTCCTTTGTGTGTGATTCACGCAACCTCTCTCTCTCTCCAGATCCCCGGCTCTTCGCTCCCAGCATCAAAGCCCGATTCCCCCCTGAGACCTATGCACTGGTTGGGCAGCAGGTCACCCTGGAGTGCTTTGCCTTTGGGAAGTAAGTACCATAGGAGGGACAAGAATGCCCTGGGACCAGGCAGAGTTTTATTGCAAAGCCCCTTGTGAGCAGGAGGGACCCCAGAATGAGAGAAAGCAAAGTCGATAGGCTAGCAGGGTCCTGGGCACCATCCATCACCAAATGAAACCAGAAACCAGTTCCGCCAGTGAGACATTACACACAAGGGCTTTATAGACATGGGATGGGGGGATCACATGGTCCTTCCAACAGTAAATGGCAGTCCTAGGCAGTTTGAGGGGGCCCAGGGATGGAGGCAGGAGGCACAGTGTGCAGGTCCCAGCAATTGCTGGCTGGGAGACCACGGGCAAACCACCTAATATCTCATGCTCTGTGACTGATGGATGGTCATGTTAACTGTGCCTGCCCTGCAGGAATGTTACAAAGATTAGATGACTCAGTGGAGACCAGACCCCGAGAGTGGTGCTTGGCATTTTGCAAATGTGGCATGAATGTTACATTAGGTATTTCAAAAAATTACAATGGAAAGCCTTCTCTTTCTTGCTTTACCAGAAAAAGAATTCACACTAGATCAGGATTCCTTGGCTACTGCTAAGTGGGAAGTTACTGGGCCTCCAGGGAAAATGTGTAAGGAACATTTGTCAGAGTAACATGTTGACCCCCTAGAACCAGTGTTTCCCTAGCCCATTATAGTATACAAATTATTAATAACTAAAGTGCCTTGGAAAAGTGGGGTGATGTGTAAGGGAACCTGTAAAGACCCGTCATAAGGCACTGTTGGCCAAAGCTTTGGTGAGAGGGCAAGCTGGCTTCAACCTACAGACCACATGGATAACCAACTAGCTTCACAGCTATGGCTGAGGTCCGAGGCCTATGATGGGGAGCCATCTTCTCGTCTCTTCCATGCCTGTGTTCCTAGTCTTGTCTGTGTCCTTTTCCTCTGTCCCCTCCCAGAGTCCCCTTCACCTTGTCCAGTACTTTGGAAAGGCCTGAGAGTGTGAGGGTAGGCTCTGTGGGCACATGAGAAGCCTGCCCAGCTCAGCTCATCCCCTCTTGCTCTTTCTCCCCTTTCAGTCCTGTTCCCAGGATCAAGTGGCGCAAAGTGGATGGTTCCTTGTCCCCTCAGTGGGCCACAGCAGAGCCCACCCTGCAGATTCCCAGCGTGAACTTTGAAGACGAGGGCACCTATGAATGTGAGGCGGAGAATTCCAAGGGCCGTGACACCGTCCAGGGTCGCATCATTGTTCAGGGTACAGAGCTGGAGACAACTCCCTTCTCCCTGAGGAAACAGCATAAAAATTAAGAGACTGGAAGGCATCTTGCTTCAGCCTTTTGGCCCTTGCCAGGACTACTAAGCATAGGAGGAGAGGCCATCTCAGAGCTCAGCAGGGCCATATAGAAAGGGCACACGTCTTTCAAATGATTTAGCTGCTAAAGCAGCTGCTGGCGCAACCATAGAGTGCCAGTTTTCTTCCTACCCGCCCCCCCAACTGTGCCCCCCTTTGTCCACTCTATCCCAGGATACCAACAGCGCCCTCTGCTGTCACTTACAAATGCTGCAGCCTTATAATTACCTATTTCTCTCTTCCCCCACAGCTCAGCCTGAATGGCTCAAGGTGATCTCAGACACAGAAGCCGACATTGGCTCCAACTTGCGTTGGGGCTGTGCAGCAGCAGGCAAACCCCGGCCCATAGTGCGCTGGCTAAGAAATGGGGAGCCTCTGGCCTCCCAGGTAGGAAACCAGGACTTCCTCCCACACGATCACGCTCTTCTGCTGCCTCATCCGATTACCCTGCTGGGCCAACCAAGGGGTCTTGGGAAGATCTGGTGATTCTTCCCATACCAGAAACACATGGCAATAAGTGGGTCAGCTGTGTAGCATCACAGAGGTCTAGGATTGTACCAGCAAACAGGAATGTAATCCTAAACCTGGTCTCCAGGAGACCTAAAATGCCAGGCAGCCCTGAAGTAGGCCTGCATTCATGAACACCCATCCTGGGGATGTTGGCATACAGCCTCTGCACCACCCTGGCCCCATCCTGTCCTCCAACAGTCCTGATCTCTCTGATCTGCCTTGGCTCTTCTGCACAGAACCGAGTGGAGGTCTTGGCTGGAGACCTGCGATTCTCTAAGCTGAGCCTGGAGGACTCCGGCATGTACCAGTGTGTGGCAGAAAACAAGCATGGTACCATCTATGCCAGTGCCGAGCTGGCTGTACAAGGTAAAGGGCCCAGGAGGCAGGGGACAGTCCTGGAATATGAAGATTGTGGCTGGATGGGTCTGAGCTTTTGTTTCTCCAAACACATGCTTGTGCATACACACACAAACACACACACATACACACACACACACACACACACACACACACACACACATACATACACACACACACCTTTTCTTTGGTTTTTCAATGGCCCCCTAAGTAGCACCATCTTCAAGACACTGGACTGAGAATGCTCCAAAGACTTGTCTGGATAAAGCGGACTCTCTCTGCAGTGAAAAAAAAAAAAAAAAAAAAAGACTTTTAGCTCCTTCAGCTCTGCTTGTGGAAAGTTTCCTGATTCTATGCCTTAGTTTGTCAATCTGAGAAATGCTTCATCCTGCCCTTGAACATTGCTTTGAGGGAAAATGAAATGCTGAACTGTAACAGGCCTGACCATCATTTGACAGGGACCAAGGAATGCCAGCCACTTAAGCTTGGGAGGCATGTTTTCTCTGCTGTAAGATAGAAACAGGGATCCTTGATTAAGTTTTAATAAGACTCAACAAAGACTCACTCCTTTTTATTTTATTCATATGAATCCTGCATTTGTGTGTGTGTCATATGACTATAGAAGTCAGAGGAAAGTGCTGATTCTTCTGGAACAGGAGTTACAGATGGTTGTGGGCCACCATGTGGACCCTAGGAATTGAACACGGGTCCTCTTCTCTGCTCTTAACCATGGAGCCATCTCTCCAGCCCCCAACCTCATTTTTTCATTCATTTATTCAACCAATAAATACTTCCTCAACATCTCCTGAGGAATGAACACAAAGGATCACCTCTCCTACTTCAACTGCTGTACAATCTAATAGAGGGAGAGGAACAAGGAAACATAAAGTTCATTCCAGATAATGCCAAAACTATGATATACAAAAGTGAGTAGAGGCCTGGAGAGATGGCTCAGCGGTTAAGAGCAGTGACTGTTCTTCCAAAGGACCCGTGTTCAAATCCCAGCACCCACATGGCAGTCCACAGCTGTCCATAATTGCCAGGTGTGGTGGTGCACGCCTTTAATCCCAGCACTCAGGAGGATGAGGCAGGCAGATCTCTGTGAGTTCAAGGCCAGCCTGATCAACAGAGCCCAGAACAGTCAGGGCTGTTACACCGAGAAATCCTATCTCAAAAAAGAAAAAAATGAGTAGATGGTACTAAGGTGAGCCAGTTAGATAGGGTGGTTGGGGAAGAGCCTCTGAGGAATTCACATTTGAGTGTGGCCTGAAGGAGCCAGCCAGCCTAGGGAATTTTTCAGGTAATATTATATATGCAAACACAAAGATCCTGAAGCAGAAAAGGCTTGGCAACTTCAGAGGGTTAAAAGGAAAGCTGAGGGATGGGAGGTGGAGAGATGACTCCACAGTTAAAAAACACCAGCTGCACTTGCAGAAGATCCGGGTTCCATTCCCAGTACCCAGGTGGTGGCAAACGACTACCTGTAACTCCAGTTCCAGGGAATCTGACGCCCTCTTCTGGCCTCGTAGGGCACTGCATGCAGGTGGTACACAGACAGACATGCAGGCAAAACACCCACACAAATAACGTAAGAGTAAATAAATCTTTAAAAGAAAAAGGGGGAAAAAGAAAGAAAGCAAGACAGATGGTTAGAGCACGTGTGAGGGAGAGAGCAGAGCAAGACGTGATGATGCAGGGGTGGACTTGAGTTCTAGAAATGCTGCTGCCCCTTGAGAGGCTGGTCTCCAATGGCTATGGTGCTTAGCCCGTGGCCAGATGACATCTTAATGGGGGAGGGGGCCTGCAGATATCACAAGGGTGAGCATGTGAGTACCCCTCCCTTCTCCTGCAGCTCTGGCCCCCGACTTCAGACAGAACCCCGTGAGACGGCTGATCCCCGCAGCCCGAGGGGGAGAGATCAGCATCCCGTGCCAGCCTCGCGCGGCTCCAAAAGCTACGATACTTTGGAGCAAGGGTACTGAGATTTTGGGGAACAGCACCAGGTAGGTTCTGTGTGCCACAGCTGAGATGGCTTCTTGGAGGCCAGTCCCCTTCCCGTGGCCACCATGTGTCCTTGAGTTGACTAGATCTTTTCTGTCCTTGTTGCAGAGTGACAGTAACTCCGGATGGCACCTTGATTATCAGAAACATCAGTCGATCTGACGAAGGCAAATATACCTGCTTTGCTGAGAATTTCATGGGCAAAGCCAACAGTACTGGGATGCTGTCTGTACGCGGTAAGGACTGTGGTCTGTTCAGACCGGTGGTCAGCTGCTGGGATGCTGTTCTGCCGGCCATCTGCTCTTGGCTCTGTATACTTCTGCTTCCAAGGCTACCTCAGAACTCAAGTTTCTCTTGGGACCACCCTTGGCGAGCATCCCGAATTTGGCCACTCATTAATATGCATCTCTTCTTGGGGCGCAGAACCTCTCCCCTCCCTGGGACTTTCCCATCCTTCTACATCACAGAGCCTTGTTTCGTTGCTGTGGTTTTGCTTTGTAGATGCCACCAAGATCACTCTTGCCCCTTCAAGTGCTGACATCAATGTGGGTGACAACCTGACCCTGCAGTGCCATGCCTCCCATGACCCCACTATGGACCTCACATTCACCTGGACCCTGGATGATTTCCCCATTGACTTTGATAAGCCTGGAGGTCACTACCGGAGGGCCAGTGTGGTAAGGCCTGAGGTCTCATGTCTCAGTTAGGGTTTTATTGCCATGAAGAGACACCGTGACCATGGTAACTCTTAAAAAGGAAAACATATAATTGGGGCTGGCTTACATTTTCAGAGGTTTAGTCTATTATCATCGTGGTGGGAAGCACGGTAGCTTCCAGGCAGACATGGTGCTGGAGGAGGAGCTGAGAGCTCTACATCTGGATCTGCAGGCAGCAGAAGGGGACTGTGTGCCACACTGGATGTAGTTTGAACAGAGGAGACCTCAAGCCCTTCCCTCCTTCCTGTAACAAGGCCACACCTTATGGGCCAAGCCTTCAAATGCATGAGTCTTTGGAGGCCAAACCTATTCAAACTAGAACACCTCATAACTCTCCCTTATTCCAGATAAGACAGGGGACCCGAGATGTCCTCAGTCCTCACCACCTTCAGGCTCTCCAAAGTTCCCCCTAACCCCCAAGGCCATGCCCAGAAGACTCTCCCTAGGACCAACAGCCAGCTTTCCTGCTTTCACTTAAGGACCACCCTTCTAAGTTAGAATGAAGCCTTAGGGTTCCAAGTGCCCCCAGGAGATTCTATCCATTACTGTCCCTGTCCCCTAGTGCAAATGCCATCACTAACTTGGCCCGTGCAGACTGTCTTACATGACACACTTTGTTGCTCATTGGTACCAAGTAGATGTCTCTCCTCGTTGAGTGGAGAGCAAGAGCATGGCACAGAAAGCATGGCTGCCTTGCGGCCAGGGAAGCCAGGCTCCTTTTTGTCTTGTGGCCCATTATACTAGCCAGGGCTCCCTCCTGACCCATCATACCTTCTTGTCCCCCATGCACAGAAGGAGACCATTGGTGACCTGACTATCCTGAATGCCCAGCTACGCCATGGAGGGAAGTACACGTGCATGGCCCAGACAGTGGTGGATGGTGCATCCAAGGAGGCCACTGTCCTGATCCGAGGTGAAGGGAGCCAGCCACGCCCATTCCTGGAGATGCTCTAGGCTGCTTGGCTCTCCCCACCACCCTCCCCTCCCTGAAAGCTGACAGAAGCCACAGAGATAAAACAAATCTGTTTAGTACTTGTGTGGTTCTTTGGGGGGAGGGTCCTAAATGAGTGGACTATCACTTCAGAAGCCGTATTCAAGAAAGAAAGTGTACCCTAAACACCCCCCAAGACTTTGCCTCGTGAGCTCAGGGGTTCCAGGTTCTGTGCAGGGAAATCTATTCATCCTTCTATGGACAGCTTTTGTGAGCCTCCAAGTCTGAGACGCGTCACTACCCACCATTCCCCTTTGTCCTCTGGCCTCCCACCCAATCTTTCCTGCCCTCTGATGCCCCCTCTAGATGAGCCAGTCCAGGCTGGGATAAAACTGACTCAAATTGGGAACTGCCCACTTCTGACCCACTGCGTTCTGCCTGTTCCTACAGGTCCCCCAGGTCCCCCAGGAGGTGTGGTGGTGAGAGACATTGGAGACACCACTGTGCAGCTTAGCTGGAGCCGTGGCTCTGACAATCACAGCCCCATTGCCAAGTACACACTGCAAGCTCGCACTCCACCCTCAGGGAAGTGGAAGCAAGTTCGGACCAGTAAGTATGAGGCCCCGCCTGGATCAGTATTGATAAAGCCGGGCCCTCCTCTCCTTGCACCCCTCCCTTCCCCACAACCTCCCCACCCACCCCATGTGCACAGCAGGAGACAGAGGTCAGAGGGTCAAAGGCTGAGCCTAAGGCTTCAAAGAGAATTAAGTTTTTCTCTCTTATCTCCAGGGAGCACCTAGGCAGGCAGGGAAGCATTCATAGCCAGGAGGGTGAGGAGAAGGTTGGAGGGGTCACTTGGGTTGTGCCCTTGAAGCCTTGAAGGATTGTTGCTAGAGGATGCCAGTGTGTTCTACACGTGTGGAGTGAGGAGCGTTGGCAAAGTATTGGCAAAGGCCCTGAGGCATCAGGGCTCACTAGCTTTTCAGTCAAAGAGTAATTAGAGTCAGGTAGTACCACAATGAGGGCAGACTACAAAGGTCCTGCAGGCCCAGAACCTGCTCGCATCCCAGCAATAAATGGGTGCTAGCCACTGACTCCCTGGGGCCTTTCAGATCCTGTGAACATCGAGGGCAATGCCGAGACTGCCCAGGTGCTGGGTCTCATGCCTTGGATGGACTATGAATTTCGGGTTTTGGCCAGCAACATCTTGGGCACTGGTGAGCCCAGCGGGCCCTCCAGCAGAATCCGGACTAAGGAAGCAGGTAAGTCTGGGTGGGGTTCTAAAGAGGACTCTCAGCAGAGGGATTCCCAGCAGAGGGAGCAGGAACAAAATCCCAACCTGTTTACCAGGCCTGGGCTCCCTAGTGAACAGGGGGAAAGATGTGAAGTTAGAGGTGAACCTGCTGCTTGGATAAACTGTCTGACCCAAACCCCTTGCTGCAAAACACACCCACAGGCAGATCTGTAGTCATTGTTTCAGCTTAGTATGTAAAAAAAGAAAAACTGATTTGAACAAGGGAAGGAGGGTTTCACTGGGAGAGAGAGGACGTGAACCTAGGACGAGAACCTAGGATGAGAACCTTGAGCCTTTTAAAAATGTATACAAACTGTAGAAGTCAGCTAATGAGGAAGGTGTCTGTGTGCATTCGTACACTCCTATGAGCATGTACACATGTCCTGTGCAGGGGGCTAGAGAAGCAGCCAGACTCTGGGCCCTGTTTAGCTGATGTCTGTGGAGCTGGAGGGATAATGACCCGCACATGTGTGTCACAGCCAAAATAGGGGAAAATGTGACATGGGGTGCATCTGCCCAGGGGCACCTGCTATGCTCTGACCATTCCCAGGGGAGAGCCTGGGACCACAAGACAGCATCATGGTCAGGATCCTGTATCCCTCCTCCATCCATCCACATCTGTGCTGTGTGTGGTGAAGGGTCTACCTCCAAGTCTCCCTTAAACACATTCTCCTACCAGTTCCACCGTGACTCTCCAGGCTCTGGAATCACTCAACATTTTAACCCAGCATCCACCTAGAGGGGGAAATTCCATAGGGCATGCTTTCTGACTGAACCTCTTAGAGATGCGGGGTGCTAGGAGTCTTTGGTACTAGCATCTCAGAAACTGATGAGCGCAGACAAGCATGATCCAAAGGGACAATAATTAAAATCATTAAGTGTGGAGATCATGTGCCAGCTGCACTGTGCATCAGCTATGTGAGCTTGGAATGTGTGAAGGAAGGAAGGAAGGAAGGAGGAAGGAAAGAAAGAAGGAAGGAAGGAAGGAAAGAAGGAAGAGAGGAAAGAAGGAAGGAGGGAGGAAGAAAGGAAGGAAGGGAGGAAAGAAGGAAGGAGGAAGGAAGGAAGGAAAGAAGGAAGGAAGGAAGGGAGGGAGGGAGGAAGGAAGGGAGGAAGGAAGGAAGGGAAGAAGGAAGGAGGGAGGGAGGGAGGAAGGAAGGAAGGAAAGAGGAAGGAGGAAGGAAGGAAGGGAGGGAAGAAGGAAGGAGGGAGGGAGGAAGGAAGGAAGGGAGGAAGGGAGGAAGGAGGGAGGGAGGAAAGAAGGAAGGGAGGAAGGAGGGAGGGAGGAAGGAAGGAAGAAAGGGAGGGAGGAAAAAATATCAGTAAAATACCTTGGAATACCCCCTAAAAAATTGGTTGCTTTTTGTTGTTTGCATTAATTGCCACTCAGAGTTCTTTATTCCCATCACTTTAAGCAAGCTGGAGTGGGTCTCTGGCTTAGCTAAGCCAACAGGGGTGAGGGAAACACACAAGAGTAGTCACTACATTCTGACTGGCCTCTTGTTTAAATTCTTCTCATTTCACCTTGACAGAGATATTATTATCATCACCATAGGGAAAGTAGAATCAGGCCCAGAAAGGTTAAGCAGCTTGTCCAAGGAAGCACATCAAAGATGGGAATTATTCTCAGGTTGGCCTGACGCTGAACCTATCTATGCACAGGATGACTATGGGAAGATAAATTGGAATGGTCTATCTAAGATGCTCTCCAGGCACAGGCTAGGGGCTTTGTTCCTACGTATTGCCCACTAACATAACACATATATGTTCCTTGGCCCTAACAGTCCCCTCAGTGGCACCATCGGGACTCAGCGGAGGGGGTGGAGCCCCTGGAGAGCTCATCATCAACTGGACTGTAAGTGGGCAGGGAGAGAGAAGCAGGCAGGTTGTCCTGCCTCTCAGGAGTTGTGCCCTTCCCCTCCCTCCTAGTTTGTCTCCAGACAGACACAGTGGCGTCAGCAGAAAGGACCACTCGAGTCTCACTTAGAAGCCGGCAGCTTCCCTCCGTCCCATGTCCTCCCCATGCATCTGTCGCCACTCACTAAACCCTTGGGCGGCACATGCGTCCCAGGGCCAGTCCTCTGGGTGAAGACTGGGTGGAGCCAGATGGATGGGCAGGGACACATACCCACGACCCCTGGCCGATGCCATGCTCTCGCCCTCAGCCTATGTCACGGGAGTACCAGAATGGAGACGGCTTCGGATACCTGCTGTCCTTCCGCAGGCAAGGCAGCTCCCGTTGGCAGACCACCCGGGTGCCTGGAGCTGATGCCCAGTACTTTGTCTACAGCAATGACAGCGTCCACCCCTACACACCCTTTGAGGTCAAGATTCGAAGCTACAATCGCCGGGGGGGATGGGCCTGAGAGCCTCACTACAGTAGTGTACTCAGCAGAGGAAGGTGGGCTGAGGGGCCTGGTGCCTGGCCCACCTTGACTCCCTGGCACAGGGAAGGAGAAGGGAAGACCTATGGGAGGAGAAGCAAGCCTGGGGTGCACTTGGAATCCCTTGGGCTTCATCCTGAGTGCTGAGCCTCATCTTCGGCCCTGGGATTTCCCCAAATCCTAAGTGGATACAATCCTAGTCAGGGTCATTCTGTGGGATACTGAGGTGTCTTGGGAATGTATGCCCATTCTTTATTGGTCCCTAGAGCCCAAGGTGGCCCCTGCCAAGGTCTGGGCCAAGGGGTTCTCATCCTCAGAGATGAACGTGAGCTGGGAGCCTGTGCAGCAAGACACGAATGGCATTCTCCTGGGGTACGAGGTGAGCGTCAACTGGGGCTGGAAAGAGGCAAGGCTAGGCTTTCCAGAGTAGGTGGGAATATCTGACATTACTTACTAATCATTCCTCCCGGGGCCACTAATATCTCAGCAAGACAATCAAGAGGGGAAGAGGAAGAAAAACCCAGGTTCAATATTGCGAGAGAGAGAGAGAGAGAGAGAGAGAGAGAGAGAGAGAGAGAGAGAGCTATCAGGCCACACGTCCCAGGATTGGCTCCTGATTTTAGCACAATAGGTTAGACAGACCACTGGGCAAAGAAGATAGCTCCACTCTTGGCCCACGATTGAAGACTACTTAAGGTCTGATATTCCACTGGTGAGTGAGTTTGTGTTCATTGGGCACCAAGTGTCAGACCTACTTCATAAGCACAAGCGAGCATTTCACGTCCCAGCCAATGCTCCAAGACAGCCCCTGAGTGAGACAAACACTGTTGAGAGCCAATGTTGGGGGTCTGCTGTAGACCTTGGCCCTCTGTTGGTGCCAGAATGAACTTACTGGGTGTAGCCTAAGCGACAAGGGAGCTTTGGAAGGCTCGAAGGTGGCGAAGGGGCGATAGCCGGAGCCTTCCTCATCTCTGCTCATCTCCCCACCAGCCAGCCACCTACTTCTTCTTTCATCCCGTATACTGGACACGTTCCTTGGACTAGACACTGTTGAGCGCCCATAGATATGGGGGCCTCATAGCCACATGACCCTGTTTGCTGGGTCACCTGAACTAGTGTGCGGGTTATCAAACTAGAGCCTACCACAGGGCCAGCCCGAGTAACAAAGAAGCATGGTAACTGGGGACCCAGAAGCTTTGCCGTACGCTTTAACATATCCGGCCCCCTTTAGATTCGCTACTGGAAAGCCGGGGACAAAGAAGCAGCCGCCGACCGAGTGAGGACAGCAGGACTAGATAACAGTGCCCGAGTCACTGGTCTGCACCCCAACACCAAGTACCACGTAACTGTAAGGGCCTACAACCGGGCTGGCACTGGACCAGCCAGCCCTTCAGCTGATGCCATGACCATGAAGCCCCGTGAGTGTCTGTCAGGGATGAGGAGGGGCACGTGCCATGGGGTAGGAGTGTGTAGGGCTTCTGCTTATCCACTAAAACACTTATTCCTGCCACGTGGTTTGCACTAAGCAGAAGCAGGTCAGAGGACCTACTGAGATATAGAAGTGGAAAGATGGCCTCTAAAGCATCTGTCCCTTCAACTTCTGGGTTTTCATGGTGATGATTGCTCTGAGAATCCCTGCTATATGGGCAGGCATCAGAAAGGGGTTGGCTAGTGGTGAGGGGTGGCCATGGAAGCATACGGCAGTGTCTCTAATTTGCCCTCCCTTGGCAGCGCCACGGCGACCTCCTGGCAACATCTCCTGGACTTTCTCAAGCTCCAGTCTCAGCCTTAAGTGGGACCCTGTGGTTCCTCTCCGAAATGAATCTACAGTCACTGGCTACAAGGTGAGAAAGAGACACACAGGCCTGCCATGAGGAGAAACGGCTCCCATCTTTCCAGTGGTCACAGGGAGCTGCAATCCCTATCAGGGAGGGTCTGAGAAACAGGAGTGTGTCATCTGGGGCTAGGAGACACATGAAGCACAGGTGTTCTGGGTGGCTCATGGTAGAGACCATAAAAACAGGTACATGGTGCATCTGCAGAATGGTCAGGGCAGTGATGGGCTATGAATCTGACAAGACAGTTTAGCTGTTTGCACCTGCCACCAGTGAAAGGCTTGGTCAGTGAGAAACTAAAGGAGGCAAGGAGGCAAACCTTGAGAGTTCAGGAAACTACACAGAAGCTTCTCTCGCACAGATGCTATATCAGAATGACTTGAATCCAACTCCTACACTCCACCTCACCAGCAAGAACTGGATAGAAATCCCAGTACCTGAAGACATTGGCCACGCCCTGGTACAGATCCGAACCACGGGGCCTGGAGGGGATGGGATCCCAGCGGAAGTCCACATTGTGAGAAACGGAGGTACTGCCCCCCTCCCCTGCCCTCCCCTGTCTCTTGACCCCTCAACACTATTGGTCCCCCATATACTGGTAAAGGATTGTCCCTAGGAGCCAGCTCTAACCTAGACCTTTGCAAGGAGAAAGGAAAAGGCAGGAGAGAATGAATAGTGCCCACGGCACTGTCCCTTGCCCACTCTAGAACCACCCCAAGGCACGGGTGTGAGCGTACCTCTTTTATGGAATGCAAGGGGCTGGAGACCCAGGCCTCTGGCCAAAGCTCCGTGAATAAGGCCAAGAACACCATTGGTCTTCAGCTCTTAAGGCCTCTAGGCGCCTCACCTCAAGAGAGCTCTATTGGGCTCTGTTGTGAGGGGGGCGGGGGGGCTCACTCAGCCCCACGATTTTTGCTGCTGGTTTCAGGTACAAGCATGATGGTAGAGAATGCAGCAGCCCGCCCTGCCAAGCCAGGTCCCACGTTCTCCTGCGTGGTGACACTGATGCTCGTCGGCTGCCAGCTCTGACCTCAGCACTGCCTGCCACACGACCCCACTCTAACGGACACAGCGACTGGCCGCACTCCCCTCCAACGCCAAGGTTGTTCAGCACTGTGCCTAAGAGTGGTTGGCTTAGACACCAACCCAACCCGACAATGCCCTTTATGTAGGAGGTAGGGTATTTCTATTCTGCCACATGGTAGAACCATGTAAGGAATTTCTCTTTAAAGCAGGAGGCACTGGGCAGTGACTTACCTGATAAGACTAGGCCCAATGCCTGGACCCCTTGGGGTCCTGAACAGAAGAGACAGGCCTTTGGACAGAAGATATTTAATATACATCTTCACATCAAGCAGATGGTCCTCTGGGGCCACACGTGGGTACTGCCATCTGAGATCAGAGTCCCATGCCCATCAGGAACATGGGCAGCAGTGGGCCGAAAACATGGGGTATCAATTTCCCTCTATGAAGCAGAGGGACCTCCTCTAGCTCTTGCTGGAGAAGCAGTGCAGCTGGTTCTGGCATGGTCTCCCTTGGCTCCCTGGCAGTCCCGCTTGCTCTGTGGTCAAGAACCAGGACCCCGGGGCTACTGGGGGTAGAAGCTCAAAAGGGTTGAGAGGCTACAACACCTGAAGGATACGGGCATCAGCCTAAGGCTCTCTCAGCCAGCACTGCCAATTCAACCCTGTCACCCTCCAGATGGAATGACAGAGTGACAGAGCCGCTTCAGGTGGCTATGTGACTAAAGGGCTTGTCTTGAGGAGTTGCCTCGCCCCATCAAGATGCCTCCTTCACGGCCCCTCCAGGGTATGGGCAGATGTCCAGCTGAATGCAACTCTCTTCCCTTCAGCTCTGCTGCAGACCTGTGCCCGCCTCCACCTCCCATAACTGCAGCCCCTGGAAACCAACACAGCATCCATTCTTTGTCCTGGGATGGAGAGGCCAGCTTCCATGTGCCCCTGCCTGCTTCCAGGAATACCCTCTATCACCTGGCCACGCCTGCTCCCCAAACTGCCTTGGCTACTCTCTCGATTCCCCAGAAGAAAAGGGGGCTAGTAAAGGGGGAAGGCTACCTTGAGTTCGGAGTACGTTACCAGTGACAGACCAGACTACCAGAGCTGAAGAAGTCTTATATCTACACCCTGCACTTAACAGATGAGGAAATGGAAGTCCAGAAAGGGTTAGGGACTTCCTAGGGTCACAGTTTCTATAAGTGACAAAGCTTGGCCAAGCACCAGAGTCTCCTCCCAACCCCTTGCCTGTGGGGGGCTTTGTGGAGGAAGGAGGTGTGGTGCCGAGCAGTCACAGCCTGGTCACTAAGGTGGCCGAGGCCTCTAGAGGATGAGCCCTGTGCTTCAAGAGATTTGGGCTGGTGAGAAGATCAGCATGGATGAGCCCAGTCCAAGGCCCAGGCAGGTGCCAGGAGTCATTGGCCTGAGCCAGGCTTCTGCTGGGAACTCAGCAAGTGGCGCTGGTTGGAGCCTCTCAGGCCCTCTCTTTGCTTCAAGAAAAGAGGCCACAGCAAGGACAGAGTTCCTGAAACCAGGACCCTGTGGCAGCATGACCAGGAAACCCCAGTGTCCACACCCTAGGCCCATGAAAGCATCAGGGCAGGCACCTCAGGAGGAACTTGCCCGGCTGCTCCATAGCCTGTTACTGTAGTTTACACGTAGAGCTCTATTTTGTTATGGTTTTTTAAACTTTAAGCCCTGCTCTGTTTTCCTGGGCAGGTTTATGTTAGAATTTACCCACTACAATTTTTTAAAGATGTACACCCACACACCTTCTTCCTACCACCCCAAACCTACCCCTAGATAGACTGCTTCCCTGGAGCTGATCAAATCCCCCCTTCTCCTGCTCCCAGCTCCTCATATACAAGGGTGCTAGGGGCTCAGCCATGTGATCATTTTCCCTCATGGGGAACCCAGAGATGGTCTAGCATCCCTCCTCTTCCCATGCTGGCCGGGATTTGGCTTGGGCCTAGTCCTGGAAAACCTAGCTAGCCCAAGAAAGGGGCAACTGAAAGAAACCATCCAAGGTTTATCTACTTCTCACTGCCTTGTACTGCAGGAGGGGTGCTGGGAAGTGGGTATCTAGTGGCTAGGCAGGGTGAGCTGGTATGGCACTGGACCTAGCTAGGGAGGTGGGGGCTGCAGCCCCTGGACTTTTTTTTTTTTTTTTCCTAGCAAGGTCCATGAAAAGCAGGCAAGCTGCTGGGAGACCAAGAAGGGGAAAACTTTAATCCTGTGTGGGTAGAATTTTGTTTGGGGTGTGGGGTGGGGGAAATGGAGGTATGCCAGCAGCTTGGGGCTTCAAGTAGAGTGTTAGCTAAGGTGCAAGGGGACCACAGGTGACTTGCTAACATGTATGTGAGCTTCTAAATGGAAAAGCCTCTTGCTGATGAAACTTGGACCATGGCAGACTTGGAAGAGAGGACTAGACTAAATGGCTTCTCAGAGTCCCTTCCTGGCCGAGGGTCCTCTTGACTTTTGTACAGGCTGGGGGAAGCTGGTGAACTGGCTCCTGCTGTGGTCCTGACTGCCAAGGACTCCATCTATTCACACTAAGCCACAGAAGAGGGTAAAAGGGACCGCCACAAACAAGATAACCTAGGTTTAGTGGGCAGGAAATGCCCGGAGGGCTAGGGACAGAGCTACCTGCAGGTACCACTTGAGGCACTGGAAGGTGCCCTCAGTTCTGTTCACACAAGGACTGGGCCACCGCACTGAGCTTTCTGCTCATCGCCATCTGATGGTGCAGGGCAGCAGGGGACCCTGACAGTAGGGGAGCAGTGAGTGAGTGATGGAGCAGGGGTGAGAGGCTTGACAACAAACAGGAGAGAATGACACCAAGGTCAAAAAGCCTTTGGGAATGAGGAAGGGGCTTCTTTTGAGTAACCTTTCAGGGATTTCAAGTGTTCTTGCAGATCTTGGTTGGGTGAAGTCCTGACTTGAGGGGCACGAGGTGCTCAGTCCTTGCAGAGCTGAGATCTTAGAATCAAAATACCTAACACAGAGAGGCCTTAGAGGTACCATCTGCTTTGGTCCCTGCAGCTTCAAAAAGCCATCGATGGGAATGAACCACCATGGAACAGTTCTTACAAACTAGTGCCTTCCCCATGGGCACTGCTTCTCAGGAGTCCCAGAAGATCTAGCCTGTACTCTATCTAGCTAAGAGCTCAAGGCGGCTAGTGAAGCTTTCCTCCCATCATGCCTTTCTGGGCAACAGAGGCACCTTCTCTCCTTTTCCTAGTGTCAAGTAGCCAGCAGAGCTCCTGCATGCCAGGGGACAGCAGGGTCCTCACACCTGTTACTAGCTCAAGTGTGCTGTTGTCTTGCTAATAACAAACCTGGCTAGGGAATTTCCAGGTGGAAGTAAGAGGGACCCTAAAGGACTCCAAGAAGCTCACTGGAAACAGTGCTTGTAGCTGGGGGAGGGGTGTGCTTCTTGAATCTGTATATATATATATATATATATATATATATATGGTCACAGGCTTTGGGAAAGCAGGGCACTGAAGAAAAACTGGAGAGGGGAGAAAAATGGGCCAAATAGCTTTGTTCAGAGCCCCAGGTAGCCTCAGAGGCCCAGGGGCCTTTGTTTCTTCTAGAGGAGTCTCTACCTGCCTTGGCACCGGATATCTCCAGCTCAGCCCCCTTTCAGAGCCTGCATAGCTCTGAGCTCAGGGCTTCATCAGACCACTGAGGACACTTCTTGTTCAAATGCAGCTCCTCCACCCCAGCCCACTGTTCGTTCTTGTAATATTTATTGACTCTGGTAGCAAGCAGTTCTTAAATAAAGATGTTTTCTCAACCTGTCGAGGCATCTGGCTGCAGCTGTGGTCCTTACCTCACTAAAGTGTGCCTCCCAGGTCCGTTCTGCAACCAGCACATCCCCTTTCACATGGCCAAGTCTCAGGAAGCTGATACTGCTTCCTCCAACCTGAGGGAAAAGATCAGCTGGGAGACTGGCAGGCAGGCAGCAGATCACTGTTGTCATCCAGAGGTTCACAACTGCTAGTGGTCAACACGCTGGGGTTGGGGCAATGGAGCCATTTCCAGGTCCCCTGACTTCAACACATTTGAAGAGATTAATGACCCCAACTAGCAAGGAGGTGACTGTTGCCTCTGTTGTTTGATTAGGGTAGCCCAAAGAGGTGGAACTCCCAGTCAATTTCCAGCCTCGGCACTCAGGTGATGAACACAGCAGACTTTCACTACAGGCAAGCATGCACAGGGATACCTGCAGGCAGTCTGAGGGAAATGAGTAGGCCACCATGCTGTGCTCCAGGGGTTTTTTGTTTTTTTAGAGGAAGGAAAGGAAGGTGAATGGAGGCCCCTCCACTCATGTTCAGCTTTCTGAGCAGGGACTTCACAGCATGACAGGTGGGCCACACAGAGTTAGTCTCTCCCTCACCTTCCCAGGGCAGGTGACTGCCCAGGACTCAGGGAACTGAACTGAAGGGGCTTGCTGCTGAAACCGGAGCTATGCAGGTTGCTCAGGCTGGCTGTGAACTCACTGTGTAGCCTAGACTAGTCTCAAACTTGGAATTCTTCTGCCCCAGTTTTCCAAATGGCTGGGATTACAGAAATAAGCCACCATGTCTATTCAGAACTGTTAGTCTTCACGAGACCCATCTGAAAGCCTTTTGTTCTCTTCTCAACTGCTTCAAATCCTGAGTCAAAATTTAAGAGCCCAAGGCACAGAGGGAAGGCTATGGATGGAGAGCTATCCACTTCCTGCTTGTATACTGGCCTGCAACAGAATGCTGGAAAAAAATGTTGATGTTTGGTCCTAGTTGGTTTCCATTTACAAAACAAGAAGCAGGACCCTTCAGCAATGTGTTACCAAGCTCCTTACATACTAACAGAACCCTTCATGGACCTCTTTGCAGTGGGCTAGCCCTGACTGTTTCAGCAAACTGCCTACGACTGAATGACACAACATTCCCCCAAACCCAGCACCTCAGCTTACAAAACAGCTTAGGGGATCTCCCTGGGCCCTCACAAGCACCTGTGTAAAAGATGAGACTGGCTTCGTCATATGGTTGACAACAGACCAGGGCCATAACAGAGGTAACATCTGAGCTTCCTGGTGTGACTCAACCAGCATGCATCTACATAGGGCTCTTTTCAAAATGTTGAACAGTCATTCCTCATGAACCCAGTCACAAAGACATGGCGAGTCCATGTTGTGGGAGAGCCTCTAAGACACCTGGACAAGCCTGACTCTAGGGCATCGACATCACGAGAAACAACGTGAGGGACCTTGCTAAAGACATTGAAGAAGGAAACACCGAAGGCAGTACGTGAGTCTTTGATACTGGGCTAAAAGCTTTAAGGGTTTTGAAAATGAAAAAACTTAACAGAAGCTGGATGTAAGACTGGCAACTGTTGGTTTTCTTGGTTGTGATGAAGGCACACGGCTATGCAGGAGAAAGCTCAGCTGGCAAGTGATGGCTGCATAGAATGAGGACATAAAAGCTGGCTATGGTGGTGCACACTTGTGATCTCAACACCGAGGAGGCAGAGTCAGCTGGATCCTTATGGCTCCACGGCTGGCCAGCCTAGCCTTATCTGTGAACCCCATGTCCCAGCAAACAACCCCGTCTCAAAAACAAAACAAACAAACAAAAACACAGTGGATGCCACTTGAGGAACAAGCAAGATTGACCTCTGGCCCCTGGCCTACAAACCCATGCACCCACATACACACACACACACAGAGAGAGAGAGAGAGAGAGAGAGAGAGAGAGAGAGAGAGAGAGAGAGAGAGAGAAAGAGAAGGAAGAAAGGGGGTGGGGGGTATAATCATGTTTGTGCCTTGTTTTCAAATGATTCCACAAAATCAATATACATCTAGGACTCTTGTGAGAAAAGGCTAAGAACTGAAGAGCCTGAGTGAAGTCTGTGGGTGCTGTGGTGGTTTGAATGAGATGTGTACCGTCAGTCTCAAGCATCTGAATAATTGGTTCCTAGTTGGTGGTCTGTTTGGGAAGGATAAGTGTAACTTTGCTGGAGGAAGCATGTCACTGGGCATGGGCTCTGAGGTCTCTCTACCTTCTGCTTGCAGCTTGAGAGATGAGCTCTCAGCTGCTGCTTCAGCCCCCTGCCACCAGCTATCTCTGCCATCATGAACTCTGTCCCCTTGAACTGTAAACCCCAAATAAACTTTTTCTGTAAGTTGCCTTTTCCATGGTGCTTTATCACAGCAATAGAAATTTAACTAATGTAGGTGGTCACTGAAGTTAAGGGTAAAGGAAGGACTAGTCGTGATTTGACTGAGTTAGCATCTCTGGGTTGGGGCTCAGGAATGTTCAGTTTTCAGGGAATCCAGGTGACTCCAGCACAGCTGAGGAAGAGGGGGTGGGGCCTCTGGATTCTGCCACTCCTGCAGCTACAGAAAGGTAAGGAGAAGTGCTATCCTGCTCTCAGCTGGCGCCCAAGATAAGCCAATCCCTTCAGACTCTCCCTGAAGGACTCCCGAGGGGCTTCAGATTGGATTTTCTAAGGAGAAATGAAGGCAGCGGTCCTTCCTTGGGGATCTCAGTGGCTGTAAAAACAAAACAAAACAATACACTTCATCTTTCCAGGAATACATACCCCAGGCCCAGATAATCCAAAAAGGAGGAGTAAGGTAAAGGACTGTTTGAAGTGACTAGGAGGAGCCTGTGTTTTGCCAGGACATTCAATTTACTACTGAACTCAGAGGGCTCTGTAGGGAGGACAGAGACCCTATTAACACTTAAAGCCTGTCTATCAGCTGAGTCATCGCTAATAACCCTTTCAACACAGAGCCCACACAAAACAACCTGTCCAATGCATGTTCAAGGAAACTCAAGGAAAATGAGAGCCACAACAACCATGGGACAACTTCTACATGCAAGAAATTTTACATAAAATGACAAAGGGTTAGGCTGCCATACACTTACTGTGAATTACTTTTATTGAACAAAAATAAAAAGTTTCCATAAGTAAAATGCTATTAATACATTCTGGTCCATACACACTGTTGAGGGAGGTGGCGTGGAGGCGAGTGGCACACACGCTGGGAAGCGTGGAATAAGAGCAACCTTGGAAGACAGAGCTCCCCCTAGGAACAGAAGCAAAGCCTGCAGTGGGTCTCCTGAGCACCTAGTATTAAGGAAATCTGGACACGTGGATGGATAGCGCTGTCCTGAACTGCCGTGAGACTTGCATCCTCCAAGCCTCCTAGCCAACCTTTGGCTGTGCGAGCCCTCTTCACCATTAGGGGTGCAGGACACTCACATACAAGCTAGCTCAGCCTCCTGGGCAGCCAGCCTCCCAGGAGCAAGGCATGTATTAGAAGACGGTGAGGCTGCCGTCGGCCTCTCTCAGCACACTGCGGACAGCGATGCTCACCAACACACCACCAACCACTCCACCAGCAATCCCTATGCCCAAGGCTGTTGCCACCTTCTTTTGCCACTTTGGGAGGGGAGGCTTAGAATGGTTGTCTAAATTAACTTCCCAGCCCTCATCTACTAACTGCTGGTCCTCAGTAAGGGACTGATGGAAATTCAGGTTTACCAACTTCGGAGGAAGGACCCTCAGTCCAAAGTAGAGCCTCTTGACAACTCTCAAGTTTTTCAGCAGCTGCACATCGCACCGATACGTCCCGGAGTCATTCTCATAGGCAGGCTTAAATCTTATGAAGTAAGAGTTGGCTCGGAAGGGTTTAAAAACCTCATCATAGGTAGAGATGATGCCTCGAGCAATCTTCCAGGTGAAGCGGAAAGCTTCCTGCCCTGTCTCCAGGATGTCTGAGCTGAGACAGTTCAGCTCAAAGTTCTCCCCGTGGGCAATGGTGAAATGGAGCATGCCACAGATCCAGTTGGTCAGACACTCCAAACGATGGGACTCGCACTTTCTCCGCACTCCATCAGGGCCCACCTCACAGGAGGTCTCTTCCTTGTAGCCCAGGCCACAGGTAACAGTGCATGTTGTGGCATTGACAATGACTCTGCCCACAGCTTGCTGTAGCTTCTCAGGGATGGCCAGTGTTTTAGGTGACATCAACACCAAAGGCAGGTAGGTTACCAATACCAGGGCCCCAAGGATAATAACAGTGGCCCCTGTCTTCATGACTCAGTAGGCATTTTGCCAGCAGGCATGCCGGATAATGTTCTATTACACTAGAACGCAGATCCTCCGGCTTGGAAGAGCCCTTAGCACCGAGATTATAGTGTGCAGCTGTCAGCAAGGCACACGCACACACATGTGCACAGAAGCACAGTCAATATTCTCAGGTGAGGCCACAGGCAGGGGGAAAAAGAAAAGACTTACAACATTGTTGTTTCACTATCTAAACTTACTAGAGGCATCTTTCCAGGTGTCATTCTTGTCACTTCCTCCTAATGAATTTAAACTCACAGGCTTGAGAAGAAAAAAAGGAAAAGACCTCAGGAGCTGAAACGAATGTTCTCATTACCCGAAATGCATGTGCTAAGTCTTCCCCTCCCTTCCAAAGTGTGGAAGAGTTTCAAAGTCCCGTGCTACATCCCACCAAATACAAAAACCAGTCTTGTGAGAGGGGTGAGTCGAGGTTGGGTTGGGACGTTAATTTGAATACCTTGAATCATTTACTAAGAATGTTCCTAAACCCCGACTATTAAAAAGATAACTTTGAGCTGGAGTCACTTGAGTTCCCAAACTTCTTTTTTTTTTTTCCTTTGTAAACCTGAGATCTCCCTTCTGTTTCAGAAAGGTCAATTTGAACACAGCACCTGAAAACACTTTTTCCAGTGTTAACGACCTTCATTTGCAAAGATTATTAAAGCAATGGAAAGCAAGGTGTGCAGACAACACCTGGAGGCAAAGGTAAGCTTGCTGGCAAATGCAAGGCCAGCCTGAGCTACACGGGATAACCCTGGGATAACTATGAGACTTGTCTCAAAAGAAAACAAAAAGCTTCAGTGGAGCGTGGCCGAGCTTGCCTCGCAGGCATGAAGCTCTGGGTTGGATCCCCGGCACCACACAAACTGGGCGTGGTAGCACACGCCTTATCCCAGTACTCACAAAGTTCAGAAGTTCCAGGTCATCATCAGCAACATACAAGTTTGAAACTAGACCAGGTTAGAGATACTAAAGGGTATGTGTATGAAAATTTAGTTCAACACACCAGTCCAAAGGAGCAAGTGAGGCTATGGCAGAGGCAGCTCCTGACTTGTTTCGTGTACTCTTTTCTAAATGAGCCAGGCCTTTGCTAGGCGTGAGGATGAAAGATGCCCTTGACTTTAGTCTGCTCTATTCACCTGGTAGAACACAGGAGCTCACTGTTTACATCAATGAGGGTTGCTATGAAACAGCTATGAGGCTAAAGAGGAGTTCTTAGTGACAAGACGGAAGGTTAGTAAGGAGACAGATTTGGTAATCATTAACCATACCACTAGCATCTCTGAGATATTTAATTCTTTATGAGATAATGAATATTCCGGATGGATGTTAAAGCTATTTAATTGGAGAAAATGACTAAGAAGGAAAAATTTAACTACATTTAGACTATCCAAGATCCTTGGGAGGCTAGAATTTCTAGGGTGCACTACTGTAACCTCCCAGAATGCCTAGCGCTGTGGCCTCTCTGGAGCTTATATGAGTTAAAGAATATGAAAGAGAACCCCCTAGGTGATCTTTTTCATTGACACGAGCTTTTGGCTCAAATCATTTATTTCTAATTTGTACAAGGGAAGAAATCCAAAGTGCCTGCCCTTTCCAGATCCAAATTACCACAGAGAAAGATCTAAAACCTATAGATATTTTCTACTGTACAAAAACAAAGGTGGCTGCTGAGTTCCAGAAGCAGGCAGTGTTTACAAACAAACATCTATACTTGTGGTTTAATAAACATCCAATTTTATTTACAAAGCATTAAAGCTTTAACAAGAAGTACCCAAGGCTAAGTCTCATCTTGTACAAAAGTACAGAACATTTTAAGAGACAAGATGGAGAGGCAGGAAAGATGACAAAAACAGAGAATATACATATATTACACAAATTAAAAAATCTCAGCTGAAAGTGGACAGAAGGGTTTTGAAGCTGACGAAGATTCCAAAAGCATAAATAATTCTTAGGAGCTGCTGCCAGAGACAATGTGGCAGGGTTTGAGCTGATTTACTCAGTAGCCAGTTAATGGAAATGGACACATTAGCCTCCAGATGGAGGGAATCAAGCCACGGCACACGGGGACGGCAGAGAGCCCTGCATCAGTTTGCACACCACTGGGGTGTGCTGTACAGAGAGGCATGACAAAGGTCTAATGTCTACAAATAAAAACATGTCCTGTGAGCCGCTTACCAATCACAACCATTGGTCTCTCTCACACCAGAGGAAGCAGCACCGGCAATGACACTCGAGACTCCCTGACGTGTCCCCTGTCACTTCTACCCCACAATATAATCAATGGGTTTGGCTATCTGAAGGAGCCTCCACCAACTGATTTCACAATTAGCACAATATTTAAACCTCCTTTTAATGCCGAGAAAGTATGACCCAGGACAAGCCAAAAGCTGTCGCCAGAGACACGACTAATCCTTTCCACACTGGCTTCCTGACTTTGGATTTTCAGAGAATTTCAAACATTTATTGTACACATCTATCCAATTTGCTATTTTTATTAAAAGAACAGCAAATGCAGAGAGCCAGAGCAAGAAAGAGAAGGATAAAAAGAAGCTAAGCAACCTTTCACAGAAAGGAAGTCAGTGAAAACACAGTAAAGGGGACCTGGCTCCAGGAAGGGACACATGGCTGGCAGGGACAGGTTCTCCACAGGCAGTGATTCAATGAGCGAACCTGCTCTTTGATTTGAAGCGAGCTGCTGCTGCTGCTTTGATCTGGGGGTCTCACATCCATCCTTGCGCAGGGCCCCACCCCCACGGAACAGAAGCTCGTGGAGAAGCACTCCTTGCTTTGTTTCTACCTCTGGAAGTCAACACAGGGAAAGTAATGCACGAACTACTGATGATTCTTAGCTGGAGATGGATAAAACTAATCATATCCAAAAACCATGATTATTCAAACAGATCTGATACTGGAAAACATGCAATGCAAAGGAAAACCCTGATTCTCAGAGCCCAGCCTCCTGAGCAAAAGGTTCAGGTAAGACAGAATGACAAGGGCCTTCTATCTTCCTTTTCTGCCAGTTTGAAATCTTTCAAGCACTTACTTCTCTGCCCAACTTTTATACACAATATAGAAATACAGGAAGCATCTGGGAGGGGAAAGTTATGAATGAAAGAAACAGAAAATGCATCGGTTCTCCTGGGATATTGGTAGCAAGTTTTCAGAAAAGAACAAGTCACTGAAGGACATGCATGAGGATGGCAGGCAAACAGGAGATGGGAAGGACATATCCGAAGGATGTGACTTCAACAGTTAGGTGAACAAAACCTGGCATTTTTCACCAGCAACACAACCGAGTGTGGAGTTGAAGTGACGTCTTCATGCATCCTAGTCCCTGAGAGCCCATCTGGACTTAGGCTTGGAAGGGAAGGCAGGGACATGTGCTTGTCTTCCATAATTCGCTTCTTCATTCAAACATAAAACCCACTCCTTCACCTCCTAGGTAGGAAGCAGAGGCCTTTGTCTTCAATTAAAGCCAATCTCAAATGACTGGCCACACTGTCCAAAGGCTACCTGACGACAAAGTGAGAAGAACGAAGAGTTTCACCGTCTTCATAGCAGTTCTGAGATTGCTCCTCCTGCTAAAGAGATCAGACACCAAAAGATTTCCTTTAGTATTTCAGGCAAAGATGGGCCAAGAACAGGCAATCTGAACACATTTTCATGTGTAACTCAGCTCCCAATCACTCTTCACTGAACCAACTGCCCATCTGAACTCCAAATCTCCAACCAATACTGTTTCAGTATTGGCCCAATGTGTAGGATGGGAGTGTAAATGGATGAGCTTCTACACAATTGCTAAGCTGATAACCGGGTGGTCATAATAGACGAAATAAACTCAGGGTACCGACCCTTTCAGTCTTTCATATGTGAGAACAGTCAGTCACTGCAAGAGTAACAGTGAACATGGACATCCCTGTCCAAGCCCCACTGTCCCTTAAGTGACATTCTTACCAGCTTGGAACCCCCAGATAAGGTGTGGTGTTGATGAAAGCTACTATCTGTGTTTCTATGCACCAAGAGCTGGTAGGTGAACAAATAACAAGATCAAGTAACCACTTCCCTGATGACTCCATAGAAGCTGTTCAACTTCTGAGGGGGATCTTTAAATGGGATGCTGTGAAAATATTAACTAGGAAGTATAAAAAGAGAACAAAGTGAAGAAAAGCCTCCTATATGTAATTTAAATGAGGGATTACATGATGTTTGGAGTTGTAAAACAGTGAAAATTAATTGCATAAGTATTCATTTAAAAAGTTGCTGTGAATGTTATTTCTAGTACAAATGAAAACTGACAATATAAACATGCTCACATTTGCTGAGAACAGACTGAAATTAAGACAAGATACAAGCTCTCTACTAAAAAATGCTACATTGTTAAAAGTAAAACTTTTAATTTTAAGAGATACATTTGCATTTTGCACTTATTTCTCAAATCTCCTTCAATACAAAACACACAGAATTTCCTGAGTTGATTTAAAATATAAGATAGCAAAATACGGTCTACAAGACTCAGGTCATTACTTCTTTCATGGTGCTCTCATTGACTGCTCCCATGGATACCCTGAACAACTAAGTTTTCAGGTTACAAATTAACACAGCACTACCATTTTAATCATTAATCATGATGGAAAAAAGTGGTTTGATCACAAGTTAACAGCACTCAAGACAACTAATGAGCACCTTCTACTATCCAAACAGTTCATGTTTCTATACCATCCCTACTCTTATCAAAGACAAGTGTGCATATTCACACATGTAGGCTTACTGAGGCATTAGGCAACAAACTAAAATCAAAGCAAGCAATACTATTAGCAAGGTAATATAGGAGAAAACAGATCTACAAAGGCCTGCAGCATCTGGCTTATGGAAACAATATTTAGCTGCATCATACAGGAAATCTCCAGCAGTATAATATTTAGAAAAACTCAGTTTGAGATTCACAGCTATTTCTGGTCTCTCCCAGTAGAAGGCTAATTCAGGATGGCCAAAGAGCACATTTGGACATGATTTCCAATCCATCATTGGTCAGCTAGGAGGACCACACAGAATGAGACAGAATGTCCAGCTGGCCAGCAAGTCTTAGTAGAATCCACATTAGTCTCTGAGTGACTAATCATGCCTAAAAAAGAGAGGGGGAAGAGGAGGAGGAGGAGGACAAATGAACACTTCACTCACTACGGGGCATTTACAACCATGGTTGTGGTAAGTGATCAGATGGGCCTAGCTCCAGAAGGCAGTGAGTACTTGCCCCAAGGTAGGGCAATCTATATGGTACCCACTTCTCTAAGCAGCAACTTCTCTCTCACTTTCGCCCTGCCACCTTCAACAGATTCAGGTGTACATCCAGCCTTTGGTGTCTATCATGGGGGGGAAGGTGAGATTATGTATGTGGCAAACAAGTCCTTGGAGGCACTTTGCTACTGAGGTTTACTGCTGAGGAACAAGGAAAATAGCACTGGTGCTCTCATCTCACACTCAGAAATGGAGTTAAGGTAACAGAAACAGAGCTATGAGACAAATGGTACAAGCAGGCCTGTCCCTGGAGCGTCTTCAACTTAGGGTTACCCTTACCAGGCTTCCCTCCACACACAGTATCCTCTTAGGTGCTGGCCTTCCTATGCTCTTCAACATTAATGAGCTATGTGATATCAAAGAATTTCAGTAGCCCCAGATTCCAGATTAACAGTGGTCTATTGCTTCCAATCTCCCCCTGAATCCTTAATCTCCTGTTGTAATATACATAGATAATGGAAGTTTTTTGTTAGAGTAATTAAAGTTTAGAAAATGGATTCTATAGTAATTGGGGGGTTGCACATATTAATAAACAGCTATCATTTATGCAGCTTGAGCACAACATAGTTTACCTCTATAATTCTGCCCTCAAAATTTTGACACTAATGCAAAAATTATCTACTTGAAGGGAGTTCACAAAAACGAACAATTGATACAATCCTTGGAGGAGACTTATGTTTCCACAGTGCTGAGAGGCCTACCAAGGCCTTGCACATGCTAGGCCAGTTCTAACACTGACCTACAACCCAAACTGTGGGCTAATTTTCAAAGACATTTCTGCTACAGGCATTCTGGATGACTTTTATTTCTTAATATATGGTGGAAAAGAATGGCTATATACTATCTTTTATTGAAAGCCTCTCAAGTATCAAATAACATGAGTCATTTGTGAAAACCCCCATTTTCCTCATGGGGCCCTGAGTCATAAGCAAATCAGCAGCAGGTCCAGCTTTTGCCTAAACCACTGTGTTACTGAATGAAGAAAGCCTTACCCTCAACCATAGAACCACACACACAAGACAGACAAGTTTACACCAAAAGTGGTAAGCTGGAGTTGTGTGGGGCATCTGGGGTTACCACTCACAAACACATTTGCAACCTCTCAAAATTGCAAACTGCACTGAACTGTCAGAAAAGCCACAGGCAACCCTCTGAAGGTTTGGAACCCTGTCTCTAGCTCCCTGCTCAGACTTTGCTAGTGACTCTGCTCCTTAGCGCTATGGTATTTAATCTGTTCTGGAGATTTCCATTCGGGAAAAGATGAATAAGCCAAGGCCAAAGAAGAAAGGAGAACATGGGAAGAAGGACACATAATTGCATGGAGAAGCATGTGGTGCATGCAGTCAGGAGGAGCCCCAGGACTGGAGCTGTTCTGCCTCTTATAAAAAGTACCTTCTCCCTCAGCCGCCAGGGGCAAGTTCTTGTCCTCCTTAAGGATAAAGTGTTAAACAGTTGCCTCCCTTTAAGGCTGACCCACTTGAGTGCTTAACTAATGGAGCTAGAAAAGGCCAGAATGAACTGCCCTGCCACTAAAGACAGCTCTGCCTTTAATGCCTTAGTACTTCCTTCAAACTGTGGCTAAACAAACGGACAATGGGTCATCTTCAGAAAGACACTTGACAGAGGTTCCTACTCTTACTAGAAGAGGCTGAAATGCTGGCCAGCAGAAATACCCAGTATGCATTTCACACACAGTTCAAAACTTTACTGCAAATTCTTTTCTGTCAATAAGGCAGTAATACTAATGTACAGATTCAGTGTTTGTGGAATTTGAGGAATAAAAAGCTCATTCTCTGGGATTGAGTAAACTTTCCAACATTTTGATCTTGGTTCTCATTCAGCCATTTAGTTACTGTGGCTACTAGTGAACATATCAACAAATTTTAAGTCATTCTATTATTCAGAAAAATAATTTTAAAATTTTGTAATGGTTTATTTACCATTTACTATAGATATACTTCCTATTGAAAAGCAAAAGATTAATTTTAACTAATTTTATTTTTCTGGTGAAGCAGCTCACATATAGGGCCTTCCACAAGGTAGGAAAATGCTGCTCCACTGAGCAGTACCACAAGAGTCCTTATAGAATGGTTCTGAAGAATTAAAAGAGAAAAAAGCCAGGAGTGCTTACATATGCCTTTAATCCCAGCACTCTGGAGACAGAGGCAGGAGGATCTTTCTTAGTATGAAGCCAGCCTGGTCTGTGACACACTGAGTCACTTTCTTAAAAAAAAAAAGCAGACACATGGAGACTAACTCCTGAAGTGTTTAAATTAATTTTATATATCTGGCCACATTTTAGATCATGCTAAAAGCAACTGGGCTTTTTGTGCCAGGAAAATCTACTCAAACTTCAAATGAGTTTCTTCTGAACTGATACTTGTTTACGCACATGGCTACAGAAAGACCTTCTTTATCTGTAGGCGGTCAAGTAAGTATTCATCTGTAGTCAATTAGTGACCTGGGGGCTTTGTGCCCAGGTCACTGCTCCTGGCTCCTTTACAACCCACACACAGCCTCAAGGCCCAGGACGGAGGTGGGGACTCCAGAGCGGCTGTGACTGCTGGTGTAGGGAACTATCAGCGGGACAGTGCTGCAGCATGAAAACTGAAGGCTAGATCCAGCACACTTAGGAGACTAATAATGGAGTCTCTTTTTCAATTTCTCTGTAGAAACTAACTTCTATTTACAGGTACCAATTAACTTGCAAAGGCACAAACCAAACAAGGAATTCTGCTTTGCATTCTAGTATTTGTAATATGCAGACTAATACATTTAAATTAAATTTTAAAGGGGGGGAAAAACTAACTGTAACCACTGACATTTTATCTATCCTCTGTCAATCAGCCATAAGAAACAGAGCATTGTACTAACAGAGCACTGCTCTCATGCTCTCTTTTTTCTGTGTATGTATCTTCTGAATACTAACGGTTAGATACAGACTTTCAAATCCCAAGGACATTTGAATGGAGATGAGCTCTAACTTGATCATTATTTTTCAAACAGACACCACTTAACTGGTTCACAGGTATCTTCTAGGAATTTCCATTTGTTGATAAAACTCCCTCAATCATGGACCACATTTTAGGGGCTGGAAATGGCTCAGGTTCACAACCAAAAGGACACTTGGATGTTAAGAAGCTACACTGTCTTTTTTTGCAATTTCCTCCTATTTTCAAATACTGGGGAAAATCTCAAAGCCTTGTTTTCTTCTGTAACATTATGGTACTGATTACAAACTTCCTCCTTTCTTTAGACTGTTGAGAAAGAGCACTGCTACTGGGAGAATCTGAACAATATGAAGATCCTGAAGTTTAATAGTCAGGTGTTACACTAAACCAGCTTGTATTTCTGGCTGCTTGTCTTAGGCAAAAAAATCAAAACCAAACCAAACCAAAACAAAACAAAACAAAACAAAAAAACCAAAACCAACAACAATAACAACAAAAAACCAACCCCCCCCAAAAAAAAGCTAAAGAAAAATCCACAAATTAAAAATTTAAAACACCTAGGGCAGATACAGACTAAGAAATGCATTAACTGGAGGCTCTTATCTTTTGGGGTCATAGATTTTCCTATAGGAATCTAATGGAAAGTAAGGTTCGTGCCCAGAAAAAGACTCACATAATACTTTCTATGTATCCGGAGAATGCAGGACCCTTGAAATCTACTTATGGACCTAAGGTTGAAAGCCAATAAATTAAGTCAATTGTGGTTTCACCTGCCCTTAGCAGCTTAAAATCTAGAGATTCCTTGATGCTGGGAGAAGGAAGGAAGACAGGGAGGGAAAATCCCACTGCAGTTAAAGGAAGTCAGGAGCTGTACAAAGCAAGGCCACAAAGCAAGCCAGGCGTGCTCCCAATGTGTCCTTACCTGTCAAGGGCTGGCTGAGTTCCGCCTGCACTTTACCCTTCGCTGGTCCTTCCAGAGGTAAACCTCTGTCCCCTTTGTAGAGTTTCGGTTTAAATGGAGAATCTTTCTCTTTACCTTTTGATCCTTTAGGCCGGCCTGCTTGCTTCTTCTTGGATTTGCCATCCCCCTTCACACCCAGTAGTGGATGGACTTCTGCAGAAGGACAGACAGCCATAAAACACAGCCCACACCACGCTGGTCCTACATCCCAATCAGACCCTTGAGTGCAAATGGCACTGCTTTTGGGTCCCACATCACTACTCTAAGAAAGAAAAAGTGCATTATTATTTTTAAAACTACAAAAGAATAGCTACTAAATTGACAAATACTTGCTAGACCAAAAGGCAAACACAGCCTACATAGTTTATACCAAACCATAGCAACTTAAAATTCAAAACCAGTTAAAATACCCACTCATACTAAGTCATTCCAAGCCCAAACAGGAGTGTGTGGGATGTGAACACACAGCATAGGCATAAGGGATCAGAAAACAATGGACAGACCAGGGCGAGAGTCATGACTCCACCATTTTCTTTGAGACCTTGGACAAGTTACGCAACTTCAGCCTAACTTTTCTCCTTTGTAAAGCAAGAGTAATAAACCAACTTGCAGGGCTAATGAAAGCATGAGCAGTGGAACAGAAACTGTACATGGAGCCTGAACAGAGCACACACATCAGAGACTGCACGGTTTACAGTGAGTAGACCTCCTGTCAGCTGCAAGAAAAAAGAATGCAAGATGCCTAATGGTACCACTCCAACCCTACCAAATCATGGCAACACATGGTATAAAAGCTCCCAATCCCACTGTAAAAGCAGGAGGAATAAATGACCATGCACATCTGACTGCTACTTTGCCAGGCAGTAAAGCCACCCTATAGGAGGGAGGTAAGAGTCATATGTCAGAAGACAAAGTGTGTCATCTCAGGCAAGATACTGGAGGGCAAAAGCCCCCACTTTAAAAGAAGTGAACACAAATGCAATCAGCACAGAACTATACATCAGTATGGAAAAGGACTCACGGGACACTTCTTTAAAGTAAAAATAGCCCAAACAGAAAATTACTTATTTGTGCCCGAGAGTATAAATTAATGTGCCTATAGACACGGGACTAAAGAGGCAGATCTTACCGTCATTCGGCACTCCTTGGAGCTCTATATTGGTTGTTTTAGGTTTCTTCTTCAATGGCTGGGACCCATCTGCTGAAGACTGCCTCTTCTTCTCTGAACTAGCCCCTTCATCCATCAAGGAAGTTGGGACTGCATCCGGCGGGGGGCCATATGGATTTTCTTCAGGGTCTTCTACCTCAGGGGCAATGGGTAAATACAACAGAGCCTTTGAATCTTCCAGCTCTTCATCACTATTTGGAACAGGATCAGACAAGGGATTGGAAAAAAGAGGAGATAGTTGCTTAAACCATAAGCCCTTCAGCCTTTCCTCCAGTGCCTACATTTAATACACATAACAGTTACAGATCTAGACTTTAAGAAAGCTGAGATGAAGGAAAGAAACTGAGTAACAGGACAGACTAAGTTCACTACTGCATTTTGTTTTTGACCCTGAGACAGGGTTTCTGTGTAGCCCTGGCTGTCCAGGAACTCGCTCTGCAGACCACTCTGGTCTCAAACTCAGAGATCCATCTGCCTCTGCCTCCCAAGTGCTGTGATTAAATGTGAGCTCCAGCACGCCTGGTTTTATTTCAGTTCTTAAATCTGTGTTACATTTTGTTTAACAAAGAACTGCTCTCTATTCTACTAGCAAGCAGCTGGCAGCGAAGGGACAGCTGGGGAGACTGGGCAGTGCACAAGAGACAGGAACGACAGCCAGCCTTCCAAGCTGCTCACCTGCTACAAAAGGCAGCAATGGGATCTACGCTGGTGACATCCACTTCCTCATCTTCAGCAGCGTCAGCCCCTGTAGGACAGAATATCAGACAGGTCTGAAAAGAAATGAAAAACTGCTTTTTGTCTAAGAATAACCCAATGTTCACTTCATTCAATTACTTAATGATAGGGGCTGAATTACTACTAGATACTAAGACTGTGACAGCCAAGAAAGTGGGGAACAGTTCTTCAGTAAAAGTCTCATTGTCTACCCAGAAAACAGACAGATACCATTTCAACATAGCACAGCAAATAGTAAGGTAATACATGGTGTCCTTGGTGAGGGGACAAGAAGAGGGTTTGTGTGGACATCTAAGAAGGTTCACAAAACATACTCTAAGACTGCCAAAACTATCTACAACATTCTGCATCCTTGGAGGTATTCCTAAATCCCAGGAGATCTGTAAGTTACCTGAAACAAAAGTGAGTTTTCACTTCACTTAAAAGGTTTTCAAGATGGAGAGATCTAGTTCTCTTCTTCAATCCCAATTCCCTAATTCCTAGCACCATGAAGTGGCCCAGCTGCCAGAGGCCTGTCCATGAATTACAGTGTCCACTGGGCATAGTAGACATTCACCCCCCACACACACAAACACACCACCCACACCCACACCCACACACACACACACACATGTGCAAAGTTCTATGCTAAAACCTAGGAAAATTTGTCAAATCTCAAGGTAACGGTGATGCACACATGTAAGCTCAGCGCTAGGGAGGCTGGTGCAGGGAGGTGGG
>CAJQZJ010034265.1:2906441-2926622 GCA_907164525.1 Lophiomys imhausi
GAGGCTGGTGCAGGGAGGTGGGGATTTGAGGGCAGGAGGCTGGTGCAGGGAGGCTGGGAGTTGAAGTCAGGCTGTGTCACATAATGAGGCTGTCTCCAAACAGCAACAAAAAAGTCAAATGTCTATTTTCAAGGAGTTCCTATTCAGAAATCTAGAAGATGAGATTAAAAATAACAATGATTATGGTCACAATAATAAAAGACTTCGGGGTTCTTTTAACAGGCTGGGTATACAGGAAGTACTTTATATGAATTATTCCATTTATCCTCTACAAGGCAGAGATATGGGTGTAATCATTACCCCACCTTAGAAATGAGGGACTCAAGTGTAAGTATGTTGCCAAAACTGCCTGGTATCAGAGCCCATGCTCTTGACCTTTATACTACTGACAAAGACATAACAGAAGGCAGAACACTGAGCCTGAGTACAGCTCTGTGCTTTGCAGGGTGCTGTGTGCAAATCCTCACTTAATCATCTGAAAATCATCAGGAATACAGATGAAATGTCAAGAGACCCACTGGAGCATTGGCAATGCCTATGTGAACCCTTAACTAGCATATAAAACAAAGACTCCTCAAGCACCGTGAAAACTATGTATGCTTAAGGAAAAAAGGTGGCAGATGAAGCGCTAAAACACAATTACAGCACAAAGTAGGAATATTAAGTAAGACAATTATTTTCCTTTTGGAAATACCATCTGCAATGAGGCACTACCTGTTTGCTCAGGCTCACTCTTATCCTCATCCTCAATATCAAATTCTGATTCTCTTTCCTCATATTCGACATTTTCATCCAACTCTTTGAAATCTGGTGCAAATGCACTCCAATTTTCCTATGACAAAACAGATGAGTCACCACCCGAAAAATCAGTAACAATCGGTAAGTTCTAACAATGTATATTCAGCATGACACAGCCTAAGCATTCTAAGAATAAATTGAGATAAGAGAATAAAATCTTAGATATCTAAATGTATGCCATCTTGACACATTTCCTATATAAACACTTCAAGTTATTAAGTGCATTTCTTTACTAAATAACAACTTCCTCCAATCTTTTTAAAATGTACTTCACAAAGGTAGTTTAAAGGTATTCACAGATATAAAATAAACTGAGCTGAAAATAAAAAAGCAAAAAAAATGTTAAAAAGTTGTAGAAAGTGTACACACATGGAAACAAAGCTGGAAACCAGCTCAGGACTAAGAATGTCCCTCTGAACTGAAACTAAATATAATGAACTTAATTAGGCTGCAAGGATCGGACACAAAACAAAGTAATTAGAGTAGCATTTAGCTTACTCTGTATAAAGGTTTTTTGATAAAAAGAAATACCTAGTTTCAAAGCAAATCAACCATAAAAATACTTACTACTTGATTTTGGGCCCAAATGGACACCACTCCACTAGAAATAGAAGCTATGATGGGTCGAACTGGATGCCACTAAATCGCAATTTAAGAGAGAGAAGAATTGTCTGTCAGAATAGACACAAACCATCCTAGTGTGTGCAACCACAGCAAGACCCTGCTCTACTCACAGCCACATCCAGCAGGAGCTCCCCTCTGGTCCCATGCAAGATCTTCACCAAGTTGCCAATGCTCTTCTCCCAGATATACAGTGCATGCTGCCGGGCAGAGCCTGCCACTATGTATTCCCCATCCCCAGAGAAGCAACATTTTTTCCATGGGGTCCTAAAAGACAAAGAACATCCCCAAGAGAAACTGGAACAGGAGCCCAGGGAAGGTCGGTCACATACTCTCCTGGCAACAATACCTACCTATTCACCAAATCCTGCAGTTTCTGCATAGGCTCAGGCTCTCCATCCCTTCCACACGTTAAAATCTCTCTGCCATCATAAACTCTGATTATTCGATCTGCTGTGTTAATCAGAAAGCAACTACAGAAAGGAGAGGGATTATAGACAAGTCAGAAACCTGCTAACATTTTCTCTTCCAACTTCTTAGACCAGTCATAGTCAACCAGTTAACTGGAGAGAAACTTAAGAATGTTCAAGATTCAGTGCCCCCCAAAAAAAGATTCAGTGCCTATGTATCTTCTTGTCACTCCAAACCAATTATTATTATTATTGTTTATATTCAGTTAAAAAAACCTTAAAAAAATCTAAGACCTCACTAGATGTGTTAGTGCCATTCTGTAATCTGTGCACTCAGGAGGCTGAGGTAGAAGAACCACAAGACCTCGGCCAGCCTGAGCTATGCAGTGAGATTCTGTTACAAAAACAAAATAATACACACAAAGAAGACAAGGGCTCACTCACCTCCCCTTCCGGGCAAACTCAATTGACTTAATGGCTGTAGTATTGCTTGTTCCCGTTGTTACTCTGAAGGAAGCAACAAGATCCTGAGAGTCTGTTTTTAGGACCAAGATCTGAAGTTCACAGAACAAATATAAAAAGCAAATATTCTGATTACTAATAGTAATTAGATTTGACTTGTTTTTAAATTGTGCAGAGACCTAGTAAAGTTTCAAACATCTCTGTTCCTATATATTCAATCTTATTAACTGATATTACCCTTTACTTCTTCCAATAAACTACAGAATCTTAACCATCTACTCCTAAAACATGATGGGTTTTTAAAAATTAATTTATTTTACATTCCAATCGCCATTCCCTGCCCTCCTCCCAGTCCCACCTACTTCCCCCCATACAATCCCCTACACCTGGTACCAACCCACTTTGGGATATCAAATCGCATCAGGACTAATTGTGTTCCCTTCCACTGAGGCAAGACAAGGCAGTTCTGTTAGGAAAATAGGATCTAGAGGGAGGCAACCTTGTCCAAGTCAGAGATAGCCCCTGCTCCAATTATTAGGGCATCCACTTGAATACCAAGCAGCCCATCCACTTCATATGTGTAGTGTGCCTTTGGTTTTTGTTCAGTCTCTGAGCCCCTTTGTGTCCCAGTTAACTGATTAACATTCAACAGCCAACAAATGGAAACAAACCACTGACAGACAAAGAGGAAAAATGGGGCATATACATATAGCATGATTGAATTTTGAAGAGGAGGGAAATTCTTACACAGAGTATAACAGTTACCCTGAGGACATGATGCTCTATGAGATATGCCAGTTGCAAATGGGGAAATACAGTATTATTCCACTTCCAAGAAGCGCTTACAGTGTTCAAATTCAGCAACAGGAAACAGAATGCCAGGGGCCGGGACCAGGGACACACTGAGAGCAGCTCAGTTTGCAAGATAAAAGAAGTCTGCAGAGGATGGTGATGAGGCATGGACGCACCCAGTGCTGCCGAGCTTACAAGGATAAGGTTTGTGTTTATCTTCATATATAATCTGTGTATACTACAGTATACCCAGGACCTCATGCATGGAGGCAAGCACTCTATAGCTGTTCATAAATATCTTAACCACAATTTTTTTTGAGTTTTTAAAAAATTTTTAATTTTTTAAAAAATTTCTTCAAGTTACATTTCAATCACAATCCCCTCCCTACTCCCCCCTCCAGTACCACCCTCCATCCACTTCCTTTTTTTTTAAGTTTAAGGTATATCTTTTTCCCCCTAACAGCTCCCCCTTTCAGTCCAACAAATGGCTCTTTCTCTTATAACAAATACAATACAAAACAACAGAAATAATTAGGCCACAATTATGAGAATTACAAGGCTTAGCATACATTCCCAATGTCCAGTCCATATGTATTTGGCACCTGACTGTAACATTCTACTATGCAACCATCTCCATGAGTTAAAGTTCTATATCCAACTCAGCTTCCATCCTAACTTGCATCACCATTTTAAAAACATCTTCTTAGATCCAGAACACCCTCTTAATCCCTAAACAACTCAAAATTTAACTATGAGACTCTAGCTATCCAGTCTTCAACCACATCAGAGACCTGAGAGGGATAAATATATCTGGTTATAAAGGAAGTGCAGGGCCATCAGAAGAAATACAATGTACTGTCCCCCAAAAGTCTACACTTCCAAACATCCCAAAGGGTAAGTCTAACAAGAAAGAAATTAAAAAAAAAAAAAAGATGATAGTCTCAGTACTATAGGTTAAACTGGCCTGAATTATACCATGTTTCTCTGTGTGAATGTGCACGTGTGTGCATGTTTACACTGGGTTTTTTTCAACTAGATATTAAGACATTTCACTAGTGCGTTCTAGTTGATGACTTTAATTGGTTAAAAACGTTCTGTCCTTTCCTTTTTGCTTTTTCTGGTGCTGGGGACTAAAGTCACAGACTCATGCGCACACACAAGCTCTTTACAACTAAGCTATATCCCAGTCTTTTCTTCTTTTTTTTTTCCCCCTCTTAGTTTCTTGAGACAAGTCTTGCTATGTAGTCTCAAAGTAGCCCAGATCTCACTATTTAGTTGAGACTGTCCTCAAACTTGGAGTCCTCCTGACTCTGCTTCCCAAGTGCTAGAAGAATTGTAAAATAAGCCACCATACTTTCTCCATTCTTATCTAAATCACATAATCTGTCTACTCTAATTCAAAGTACAGAAATTATTATTAAGGCATGAAAGAAAATTTAGCTACATTTCAGTTGAGAGATTATTCCAGGGATAAAAGAAACTTAAAGTAAAAGAAGTAAACATGAGCCAAGGCAGACACCTGGCCTTTCTTCACTAACCTCATAGCTTACCTTGCCTTTGGCATTTCCTGTATAAATATATTCCCCTCGCCTATCAAAAGATGCCACCACGTTCAAATCGGAGTCATCGTCTACCGGCAGAACAACATGTTTGGAATCTGAAAGGGTCAACATGACAGGAGCAGATTTCATGGGACACACGAGAACCTTGTTCCTGTTCAAAAATACGAACACATATTGGCTATTGCTTTGGTAGCAGCAGGTTGAGTCCCTGTCCTTTTTCCCTGATCCCCGACCACTGCCCTCACTGGCTCTCCCAGCTCCTGCAAATGTGAAATGGTAAAAACACATAAAGTCTACACATCTAATAAAAGACTCAAAGTATGAGAGCCTATCTTAACAAATAAAGTGTGATCATTAAAAATATTTAGTAAACCAAAAGATACTAAATAAAGTAAAAAAATACTGATTTTTAAAACTATGTTAACAGATGTATGTGCAAATGTACCAAATATGGCCTGGGCCTGAGGCACATATAACAGGCATCATACTTACAGAGTAGATTATGGGAGGTCCCTGAGAAAGGAAAGCTGTGCCTGGGTAATGAAATACTGGAAAACTTTTCCTTACATGTAGTCTTACTATTAAATTGTTTCTTCATACTACAGGAATCTAAAGAATCTAGGCCCACTTATTACATTATTCCCACCTTTGGCCATTTCCAAAGTCTTAATAATGTTCAGTTACAACCCTCCTTACAGTGTATTCAGCAGAACCAACCTCGACAGAAATTTTATTTTATATCGGTTTGAAAAGGTGTTGCTTGCATCTTAAAACTTTAATCTGAAGTTGTCATAGCCCAGAGCTAATCCACTCAGAATGAGACCCCGCCCTAGGAAAGGAATATCTTAAACATACTGATCTCGAGGATGGTATTGAACTTTTAAGATGGGTGAAGGGAACCGAAACCTCTGGTCACAATCGCCTGAAAGAACATCCCACTGTGAAACTATGTTATCCGTAGAAGCACTCACGAGCTTATGACCATCTCGACTCCAACTAGAGGAAAAAACAGAGGTGAATTTGGCACAGGGTCTACGATAAAGCATACACACCACTGTCATGGATAAAATCCGATTGCACAGGTAAACATTTAAAACACAGTCAAATCCGCAACAACTTCCGCAGCTAATCAATGAACATTTCCATCACTTCTTTTTTTATTTTTTGTCTCTTTCCTGAGACAAAGTCTCAAAACATACCCAGGCTAACCTTGAACTCGCGATCTTCCTGCCTCCATTTCCCAAGTGTTGGGATTATAGGTGTGTGCCATCATGCTTGGTTCTCATACTATATTTACATATAGTAATGTTACTACTTCAATAACAGTATAGTTAGCACCATGAAAAAAAAAAAGAGATGAGCATCTTAGTAAAGTCCCCAAATCAGCTGAGTTTTAAGAGCAAGACACATAATAAAAAGGGCTTTAGGGGTATTTCAGGGATGAAGAACATGTGAATTTCCTACAGTTGACCCAGGAGTAGCTCCCTCACAGCACCAACAAAACAAAAAGACAAATATGCTATCTCAAAATAATTAAGTACCTGCAATTCTAGCACTCAAGAGGTGGGGGAAGGATTATGAGTTCCAGGACAACCTGGGGTACAGAGTCAAACAATAAAAATTAAGAAATGAGTAATCATTTAAGTGCAGCGAAGCATATTAGACATTCTGTTAAAGACTGAAAAGTAGACTGACTAGTTAGAAACTGTAGGATCCAGTGGATGATTCAAGACTAAGTTCCTGGAGTTTCTTCTGGCCTCACATACCCTGGGCTAGGTAAAGAAGCTAACAACTGGATAATGCCAATGGTTACACACAATCCTCCTCCTTTTTACCCCACCCAAGAAGATCTTGCTCTCCCAAGGTGAGGGATCAGGAAAGGATGGATGAGACAGAGAAAGAGAGAGTAAATATGGATGTTTAAAAATTAATCCTCTATTGCCCCTAGAGGCATTGCAGATATGGCTGCTATGTCACATGTGCATCACTAGGTGGCAGAGAGGAGGGAAATTGTGTCTAATTTCAGCATTCTGACCTGTGAACATCTGAATGAATAGTAGTCTAACATTCCTGTTTAAAAAAAAAAAAAATCAAGCTGGAAACCAACACCAGTTCAGTGCCATGGGGCCCGGAGAGGGAGCTATCCTATGACAACTACCTGTCCAGAACCAGGCAAGAACCAGATGGGCTCCCAGGACAGGGTAAGCCAGAGACTAGAAAAAACCCTGTCTGGCCCTGGATGTGAGGGTTGTGGGTGAGAAAGCCCCGAGGGAGTGGAGTCACCCCTGCCTTTGTCTGCTTTGTGGTGTTGGCGAGGGAGAGATCCCCTCCTCTCCCTTTTGCCTCACCACCAGTAGCAGACAAGAGATCTGGCCCCATAGGGTCACAAGAGCAGGAGAGCTGTCCCTCCCCCTCACATGCTGCAGCACTTGGGAGAGCAGACCCTGCCCCTCATCCTAGACGGCACAGTACAGCTGGCTCTGGATATGGAAGATGGATGTGAATCAGCCCTGAAGCTGTGAGTGTGGAAGAGCCAACCCTGCCTTTTGTCTGCTTTTCGGTGGTGTTGGTGATAAAGATTCCCCTCCACTCTCTCATGCCCTCCACACAGGTAGCAGATGGGAGAGTTGGCCTTGATTGGCTCATGAGAGGAGGAGAACTGGTCTAGCCCCTTATCTGCTGTAGCACTTGGGATAGTAGGCCCTGCACCTTAGCTGGGTAGCACAATAGAACTGGCCCTGGATGGGCTACAGGTCCAGAACCAGGGCTTTGAGTTGGCCCACACCAACATATATCCCATACATGAACTGCTGGAATGCATGAAGAGGCCAGTTCCACAGACCCAAAACTATAGAATCTCTATGACACAGGACAACAACTGTAGATCTGAGAGGAGTCCCAGTGAGGTTCCAGTATTGACAAAGTAACAGAAGCCAGAGGCCTCATACCAGACCAAGGAATCATTATAATGAACTTTGCAAGCAAAAAAGTATAGACAAAATGGAATACTCTGGAACACACTGAGATACACTACAGCTTCCACAGTAAGATTTTTTTTTTTAATGTGGTGGGGGAGGATGCAAGGGGAGAGGGTGGGTCTGAGGGGAGGTGGGAGATTGAGAAGGAACAAGGTGCATGATATGAAGTTCACAAAATAAAAAAATAATAGAGAGAGAGAGAAAAAAAATCATCTACCCCAGAGAAAAAGCTGTACCCACTCTGTCCTCGTCAGCAACATCTGAACAGACAGCTAGACTCCTACCCTGCCCTAGTTCTAATAAGGCACCCATGTCCCATCACAGGTGTTGCCAGAGATGGCTGAGTGGGCCTCATTAGTGAGCTCTCACCACCACAGTGCTTGTGGAGGCCAAATGAAATGAAGGATCAGGGGCTTCTTGTCCTTCTCAAATAGGATGATGCCAGCAAAGACCCATGGAGAGCTTCCAACCCACCAGCAGCTTCTGCAAATGTGAAAGAAAAAAACATAAGGGAACTCTAGAACTAAAAATATAATAACTCAGAGTGAAAATTCAATAAAAGAATCCAGCAGTCAATGGAGTTGGGGAAAGATAAGAGAGAAACAGCAAACTGAAAGATAGAATAAAAATTACTCAATGTGGATAACAGATTAAAAAATTTTTGAGTGGGAGGGACACAGCCTCAGGGATCTGAGAGACAGCAAGAAATAATCTAATATCCATTGAATATTCATGCCATCAGAGTCCTACAAAGAACAGAATGTGACTTTAAAGTATTTGAAGAAATAACAGTTAAATTTCTCCAAATATAACATATAAAACCTACCATCTAAAACAGGTGACTGAAATCTAACAATAGAGGCCAAAGACACTATTCCAAGAGCTGAGGACACAGCTTAGTTGGGAGAGCTCTTGCTTAGCATGCAAGAGGCCCTAGGTTCCATTCCCAGCACTGCACAGAACCGGGCACAAGGACACATACTTGGGAGATACAAGGAGGATTAGAACTTCAAAGTCATCCATAAAAAGTTTAAGGCCAGCCTAAGCACACAAGGCTGTCATCAGCAGACATGAGAAACCCTCTTTGTTGGTCAGGGCTTTCCAAAAGACTCCAAAACATACTCTATTCTATTGTTCTTGGTTGACCCCAGAGATGGAAGGAAGTCCCTTTGGTAAAAACACCATGCACTTCAGACACAAGGCACAGAGGGCCACCCCTAAGTTGGAACTGATTTAAAAACCTCCTCACTTAGGATTGGCTTTCATGATACCAGAGAGTGCTATGCAAGCTTCCAAAGGAGGGAAACAGCCAACAGTCCTCCCCAGGTATGGCACCCATGAACCACAGTAACAACCAGCATGGCAGACAACCTTGAAGGTATAGCTGTGGGATACCTTGCCAGTAACCAACACTTCTCTAATTGAATTTGAGCTCGCTCAACAAGAAGGAAGTCATGCCTGGCTCTGGAAACCTAGCCAACTACTCTGGGATAGAGACCTCATGGATCTTGGGTGAGAACACACAATTGCCACTTTACTAAACCAACATAACCCCACCTAAAGATTTATCTTTATACCCACAGATAAGTGCAGTCCTCAGCCCTCATCAAAAAAACTTCTCTTTGCAACATATGGAGACCATTACAGAAAACTACAACCAATCAAAATGCAGAGTTGTGGAGTCCTCCTAACTGATAACATCTACAACATAACTCCTATGCCCAAGACTTGGGGGAGCATTGTAGAAAATGGGGTAGAAAGCTTTTAAGAACCAGAGGAACAGGGAGTTTACTGTGAGACCATGTCTCCTAGGAATGTCCAAAGCAAAACCCACAAAGTTTCACTGATATGACTGCCTAACATGGGCTGAACAAAGACAACAACAGACATGCTAATGTGGATGGGGGAAAACTCACAAGGCCTCAACCATAAACAAGGAACTAATGGCAACTAAGGACTGCTGAGAACAAAAATCTTAACAGGAAAGAACACAACACATGGTTATCAAATACCAAATGGTCAATCCTGAAAACATACACATTCAAGTAACATCATATGGATTGAGCAGGTTGTATTTATATATTTAGGAATATATACATATATATGTATATGCACACACATATATACACATAACAAAAATTAAAGAAAAAGAGGCCATGAATTTTAAAGAGAGCGAGGCAAGAGGTACATGGAAGGATCTGGAGGGAGGAATGGGAAGGGGTAAGTGATGTAACTATAATATCAAAAAATAAAAATAAAAAATTCCAAAACATAAATGTATGTTGAATACAGAAATGTCCTCAATCTTAAATCTTTTTTTAAAAAGATTTATTTTATTTATTTTGTATGAGTGTTCTGTCTGCATGCATGCCTGCAGGCCAAAAGAGGGCACCAGATTTCATTATAGATGGTTATAAGCCACCATGTGGTTGCTGGGAATTGAACTCAGGACTTCTGGAAGAGCAGCCAGTGCTCTTAACCTCTGAGCCGTCTCTCCAGCCCCTTCAATCTTAAATCCTAAAAGCAGCAATAGGGCTGGGGGGCTGGGAGGTGGTGGCACATGCCTTTCATCCCAGCACTCAAAAAGCAAAGGCAGGTGGATCTTTGAGTTCTAGGCCAGCCCAGTCTACAGAATAAGTTCCAGGACAGCCAGGGCTACACAGAAAAAACCTATCTCAAAAACAACAAATAAACAAACAACCCCAAAAAGTGGCAATTGGAAAATGACACATCATGTATTAAAAAAAATAGTAACACAATTTCTCATAAAAAACAAAAACAAAAAACCTACAAAGGTCAGGGGTCAGGCATGGTGGCACATGACTTTATTCCCAGCACTCTTGTGTGCTGAAAACCAGCCTGATCTACATAGTGAGTTCCAGGACAAATAGGGCTACTTAGAGACTCTGTCTCAAAAAACAACAAAGAGGCTAAACTAAGGTCTCTAAATGGAAAGAAAAATATAAAAATGAACACTATAGGTTTGTCTTGTGTCAGTTACAATATATGCAGAAGAAATGTCTTGAGATAATTACATTTTATATAAGGGCACTATACTTCATCTGAACTGTTGCAAAGTTGACCCTGGGGTATTGTGGTAAATCAGGTGTGTAACACTGTATCTAGTAACCATTAGAAGGTACACAAAAAAAACACTTTAAGTCAATCAATACAAAACTAAATTTGTTCAAGTAACCCAGGAATCAGAAAAAGGAAATATAGAAGAAACATAAAGGAAACCCAAGTAAAAATTAACTCAAACTGTGGAATGAAAAACACTTGTTACTGAAGAGCTTGGCAGGCAATGCAAGAATAGAAGCTCATGAATCAGACTTCTCAAACTAGATATTACTACCTTCAAGTTGTGTGATCTTAGAAAGTGTATGGCTTTTCTGGGCTTCAATTCCTCTTCTATGACAAGGATAAAGTCTTTACTTATAGAGGACTATTGAGGGAATTAGAGTTCACATATATAAAGTTCTTAACCCAATGCCTGGCATATAAGTAGTATTCAGAAAATATTCTTAATCATTTGTATCAGACGAGGCAAATTTAGCCCTAGATTCTGGACTCTGGGACAAATGATGGCAGAAATAAGCTAAGGGTTTAACTATGATGGACTAAGTTCAAGTCTGCATTTCTACAGAAAAACTGGGGCACCTTTCCCATCAGTTCTACAACACCTGCAATTACCCTGAGCCTCCATACATATGTGCATACACATGTACACACACATGAAGCCACATACATGCCAACATACCTATGCACATGAAAAAGAAAAAAGAAAAAAAAATCATGGGGATGAAGGTATTTATATAACTCAGTAGTAGAGTGTTTTCCTAGAACGTATAAGGTCCTGGGCTTAATCCCCAATACCACAAGAAAATAAGGTAGATAAAATAAAATAAAAATTCCTTACCACAAAGAACAGACTGGATGGATGTGTGCACTAATTATTTTAGCAATGCCTCTTGTCAAGAAATCCCAAATAACAATTCGGCCATCGTTACAGCCAACTGCAAGCAGTGTGCCCCACCTGTTAAAGGTGCAAGTCAGGGCCATGCTGATACAATCCAAAGTTCCATCAGCTTCCTAGAAGACAAATACAGAAATATACACAGGGTTCTCTGTTATAAAGGACAATGCATACAGAACTAACTCGGTAAGTGTTCAAACACCTTTTAAATTGGTTAAAATGAACAAATATAAGTATAAAAGTGAACCAAAAAAAAAAAAAAAAAGATTAAAAAAAAAAACGGGGGGGGGCGGCGGCGGCGGTGCACACCTTTAATCCCAGTACTTGGGAGGCAGAGGCAGGTGGATCACAGTGAGTTCAAGGTCAGCTTGGTCTACAAACTGAGTCTAAGACAGCCAGAGCTGTTACACAGAGAAACCCTGCCTCAAAAACAACAAAAAAGTGAACCAAAAATTTTTGGAAACAGTGGCGATTACTTTCTCACACAAACTTTCTGGAGGTCAATGAGCAGAATATTAGAGAAGTTCCTGGAAGAGCTCTTTGATTACAGGAAATGTAAACGCCATGGAATAGATGTGTCTGACACTAACAGAATTACATTATTTTACATCAGTGTCAAGCCTTAAACAATAGCCATGATGATCACAAAGCCCAGAAACTGTTATGAATGAACGCACAACACTTGTAACGCACACACAAAAAAGTTCCTGTACAGATTGACGGTATTGTTTGTTTAAAAAGTCCTTCAATTTAAATTGTGAATATTTTCCCTTTTATTTAAAGAAAAATGAACCTTAAGATTTAAAAAATTACTGTGAGATTTCCAGCTAAAATTGCACATTACCTCGTTTAAGTTAAACATCCCATCTTTACCACAGCAGTGTGTGTGTGTGTGTGTGTGTGTGTGTGTGTGTGTGTCCCATTTAATTGTCATCAAACAAATAAAAGACAGTCACCATTTCCCACACGTCACAACAAAATTAAACTCACCTCTGGATAGTTCTGCCCAAAGGACTCTGCAAAAAAGCAAAGAAAGAAAATAGATGAAACTTAAACCACATACAAAGGCCACCCACACGCAGCACACAGCAGCATGCAGCAGCCCGCACGCAGCAGCACGCAGCAGCACACAGCAGCACACACGCAGCACACAGCAGCACGCAGCAGCCCACACGCAGCAGCCCACACGCAGCAGCCCACACGCAGCAGCCCACACGCAGCACACAGCAGCACACACGCAGCAGCCCACACGCAGCACACACGCAGCAGCCCACAGCAGCACACACGCAGCAGCCCACACGCAGCACACAGCAGCACTGGCCAAATGACGGGGAGCTGACACCTTTTTAGGAGTTTCATGGGGTCACATTACTCATCACTGCAGGCAGATGGCATACGCCTTTTTCACTCTTGCTATTTCATAAGACTACAGGAAAGTATTCCTGAAGTTGTGACATCTTTCCCCCCAAGACAGGGTTTCTCTGTGTAGCCCTGGCTGTCCTGGACTCACTCTGTAGACCAGGCTGGCCTTGAACTCAGAGATCTGCTTGCCTCTGCCTCCTGAGTGCTAGGATTAAAGGCGTGTGCCACCATGCCCGGCCGAGGCTGTGATATCTTTTTTTCCCCCAACATTTATTTATTTCTTCAAGTTACATCTCAATCACATTCCCCTTCCTCCTACCCCTCCCAGTTCCATTCTCCTATCAGTTTTTTTTTAATTTAAGGTATATCTCCCCCCCCCAAAAGCTCCCCCCTTTGGTCCAATAAAAGGCTCTTGTAACAATAAATACAAAACGATACAAACAATTAGGCAACAATTATAAAAATCATAAGGTACAACATAGATTTCCAATATCCAGTCCATACGTATTTGGCAATTGATAATAATATTCTATTTTCTATTTATCTTGATGACTTTAAATTCTATACCTAACTCAATTTCCATCCTAACTTGCATTACCAACTTAAAAACATTTTCTTACATCCTTTTAATTCCTAAACAACTTAAAACTGTGAGACTATAACTATCTAGTCTTCAACCACATCAGAGACCTGAAAAAGATAAATATATCTGAATAGACAGGAAGTGCAGAGCCAGCAGCTTCCAAAACTAAGAAATGACAGACAACTGGCTGCCTGGACAGGTCCCAATTTCTCTATATAACAGTTGGAGCATCTATCTTCAGCCTTTTGGCCCAGTTATCTCTGACAGACATTAATTCTAAAACAGGAATTATGAAGAACTTGCCTACCCTGTCTTGGCAGAGCTAGGCTGTCGACTTATCTGCTTCCAAGTTTTGTCCTTTTCGGACAGCATTTTGTCTACAGTTGAAGCAAAGGCTTTCTCTTGCTCAGTGACAAGTTTGCCATTAATGCAGCCTCCTCCAAATAGAAAATTAAGGTTAACTCTTTTTAAGGTATTGTACCTATGTAATGCTTAAAAACGCAATGTGAAGTTTTGGCCTTTCAATAGCAACTGTCACAAACTGTTTAGGATAATTAAGAAATGCAAACTAATAGTCATTCAAACTTGTCATTTTGTTAGGTAGTGTAGTGTATCACAGATTATTTTCTAAGTTAATCAGAAATCAAGTTGCTAAGAGACAAGCAACATTTGCTTATCCAAATATACTGAGATAGATAGGTGGTCTTAAAAAACCTCAAGAGATCTATAGAATGTGGTATTTAAAGAAGTTCTCTAAGATTTTTTTGATATTGAGATATGTCGACTCCTGACAGTACCCACCCCCCAATTCTACTCCAAGTAGACGATGAACAAAGAATCTCCATTTGGAGGTTGCGATATCTTAAAGTGAGTACAGAAGCAGACTCAAGTACAACCAGCTTCTATTTAGACAAACACTAAAGAAAGTTGTAAAAATGCAAGATAATGCCATTCCTCTCACTCATTTTTGTTTGTTTTCAAAAACCCCAGGAAGTGAAAGCTAAGAGTCCTAACTCTGAGCTGTAACACTAGGGGCATGAAAGGTCCAAAGTGCCACCTGGTACAGAACTACAAAAGACTACTAGGTTTGGAGGTGTACTGAGAGAGCAGACAGACACTGGGTGAGAGTCTGAAGAGTTAAAGGCAGGAGCTGAGACTCAATAACATAAATCCTGTTGTCTGGAGTAAAGAGAACTACCAAGTGCAGGGCCGTAAGACTCAGAGCTCAAGAGCTGATGTGCTGCCAAGGTGAGCTGGAGCCGTAAGTATCTGCTTAAGCGCCGGAGCAACAAGCCTGCGGCTCTGCACTTTGGAGTCACAGCCTCTAGTTCTCAAGAATTAGAACCACGGAACTGTGAGCTCGGAACAGTCTGTGAGCCACTAGAACGTGGGGTCACCAACTGTCCTCATGTTCATCCAGGACTCCTAGCTGACAACAACTAAAGAACCCCAGTCGCTTAAAACACACTTGACTATGAAAGAAGGGGTTGAAAGGAAATGCTGAAATGTACAAAAAAAAAAAGTGTTCTTGAAAATTGTTTTTAAAGTTACTAAAGTAGAACATGAATGGAGAGCTAGGGCTGGGACAGGTGTCTCGGTGGCTAAAATGTTTGCTGGGTGGCACTGAAGACTCGAGTTTGTATCATCAGCACCCCCCTGAAAAGGAGGGAAAAAGAAAAAGGCAGGGGCCAGCAAGATGGCTCAGAGGGGAATAAAAGCACTTGCCATACAACCCTGGAGACCAAGTTAAACCATGGGAACCCACAGGAAAAACAACTCCTAGAAGTTCCCTCTGGTTTCCACAATAATACCATAGCGTTGAGCATGCTGGTCCACACGCACACACCTCCCTGATCAATCTTTCAAAGAACATGCAGGTCTAACTCCATCCACCCACAACTGTACCACAGCACACACTCACTTTTCTCCTTCATTGCATACTTTTGAGAAGTCAGCTGACTGTCAGATGCAGGGTACACCGTTTCCTACACTCGTCCATTCACTTATATACTCATTCCTACACTTACCCATGCCTAGGACTGTGTGCTTCTCTAGGTAACCCCACAGAAAGCTCCTACTCTATCTTTTCATTGGTTGTTGGTTTGGCATCTCCATCTCAGTATCTTCAGTTGAGCAGTACCTCTGTAATAACTTCCCAAAGTTTACATCAATCCTACCGACAAAGCAGAACTAGCTGCTTTCATATGGATTCCCCACAGTGTTGTAATGTACCGTACCTCTGTATTACACAGTTATTTGCTTCCCTTCTCCTGGTTGTGTTTTTATTTAGGACAAAAGCAGCATCTTATTGTTTTCAGATGGTACAATTAATTCAATCCTCCAAAAATGAATCATCATAGTCCATTAAAAACAAGTTTTTAAAAAATGGATTAGATCATGAAATAGCAGAGGATAATGAACAAAAGTATTAAATATAATTTCAAAAAGTTCTTGGGTCGGAGAGATGCCTCGGGGGTTAAAAGCACCTGCTGCAAAGTAGGACTGATTGGAGTTCAGATCCCGACACCCACAAAAGTCAAGAATGGTCCTTCACAAATTTGTAATCTCAGCACTGCAGGGGGCAGACTAGGAGGGGTTTGCTGGCTACAGGTCCAACTAAAAAACACCAGTTCCAGATTGACAGAAAAGACTCTGCCTCAAAGGAAAAGGGCAAAGAATGACAAAGGTTGATACAGCACTCCTTTCTCTGGCCTCTGAGTGCACAAACACCCCCATGCACACATGAACTCACACAAACGTAGAAATACATTACACAGACTCACCCATGCCAAAAACATTCTAATACCCATGTACATACATAGGATAGCGACAGTTTACTTCTTGGGCCAGTGAGATGGCTCAGTGGCAAAGGATACCCGCTGCCAAGTCTAAGAACCTGAGTTAGGATCTCCAGAACCCACACAGTGAGAGGGATGGTTGGCCACAGTTCTCCTCTGCTCTGCATGTACCCACACACAAATCCACACACACTAAATAAGTTAAAAATTAATTTTAAACAAGAAAATGTCTTACTATGAGTTATAGGGGAAAAATGAGTTTGAAAACTATCTTGGGCTGGTGATGCAGCACTTGGCCTAGGTGCATAAGCCTTGGGAGGAAGAGAAGCTGTCCTAGCAATTTTATGTCTCCAATACAGCCCACCTGATACACAGCAACATCTCAAAAAGTGGTCAGATGGTCACAGAAGTAAAATTAGTACCCTGTGTAGGAGCCACCTGAGGGGTCACATTCCACCACCCGTCATCCTTCATTTCCCTTATCTGGTCAGATGTCCTTTACTGTGTTCCCACAACCACATCACTTCTGTTCCTTTTCTCTGTTTATATACAATCATTAACTTTCTCACTTTAAAACCAGTCACTTCTTAGCCGGGCGGTGGTGGCGCACGCCTTTAATCCCAGCACTTGGGAGGCAGAGGCAGGCGGATCTTTGTGAGTTCGAGGCCAGCCTGGTCTACAAAGCGAGTCCAGGACAGCCAGAGATATTCAGAGAAACCCTGTCTCGAAAAACCAAAAAAAAAAAAAAAAAAAACCAGTCACTTCTACAGAGATTTTTATCTTTGGAGACCCAGACTTCTTTTAAACTGCTGAATTAGCCAAAGCTAAATATTCCTATGTTTGCCCATTATAAACCTTCTGTATCATTCAAAATAACTCTCCCCATGACCCTGCTAACTCTTTCAAAGGACTATTGTTAACAGCTTTCCCCCTTTCCTCTTATACATAAGGATCATCTCTTGGTCTCTACTTCTCCCACACCTTCCAAAAATCACTGTAATCTCCTTTCACCTTAGGCTGCTAAGAAATACAAGTTGCCCAGGGATGAAACGCAGCACCTTTGCCTGGTTTCCAGACTCAACTGCTCTGCAGTTGGTGTCTATGAGAAGAAACTACTAATCTGTATCCTCTTCTAGCTGCTGTACATGGGGAAATATACGGAAGGTACCTGAAAATGTGCCTAGCTCATGGAAGCACTGCATATGTTAGGTAATTTATAATCATTTGCTCATCCTTTTCCCTCCAAGTAAATAACCAAAGATCTTGTCCCTGGCAATTTTCTTTTCTTCCCCACTCACGGTGGCAGGTTTCAATAAGCTAAAATAAATGGTGATCATAGGTCAAAACTTGTCTCCCAAATTCTCCGTCTACATTTGACATATTCAAGCTACCTTTCAAATGCCCTTACAACTTATCTATCAAGCACCAATATTTTTTAGTTCATTTTCTCATCACCACTGTACACAAATTCTGTCAACACTGCCCCCTCAGTGTTTTTTCTTTCCATGTCCCAGTTCACACATTCCTTATCACTCATACATTGTAGTCCTCCAAACTGGTTTTATATTGTTTCAACATTCAACTGCACATTATTGTCAGATAAACTTTATAAATCAGTGCTCAGGCTAGCTGAGTTGCCAGTGGATCTGCCCTACTTTCCTTAACAAGCAAACTGTCCAACCTGGCATCCTTGAATCCCCACAAAACGGACAGCACCAATCTAAACTCTTGATTATCTCTTTATTACAATATCCACATTTTGGCCAAGCAGAAAAATTCTCTCATTGAGAGGCTAGAGAGATGATTCAGCGGTTAAGAGCACTAGCTGCTCTTCCAAAGGTCCCAGGTTTGATTCCCAGCATTTATATTACAGCTCACAATCATTTGTAACTCCAGTTCTAGGGGATCTGACTCTCTCTTCTGGCCTCTGTGGGCACCAGGAACACCAATGGTACACAATCATACATTCAGACAAAACATCCAGACATATAAAATATTAATAAATTAAAAATTAAAATCTCAACTAGTGTCTTCCACATATTTTCATACTTTGTTGGTTTTATATCCAGGAGCATGCATGCATGCATGCTCCAAGAAGCTACTTAAAGACAAAGAACACTTTAAAAATTATCTCTGTTGGGAGAAGGGGGAGAGGGTGGAAGGGTGAGGGGATTAGAGGGTGAGTCCGGGAGGGGTGGAGGGAGGGGACTGTGATGGAGATGTAAATTGAAGTAATGAATAAACAGTTAAAAAAAATTCTGTAGCCCTTCGCCTCTTCTTAGAAAAATATAACCATTAAAGGTAGCCAAGTCATATAAGAGCTCTTGAAAACAGAATCACGTTAAACATTACCTCGTGGGAGGTCAGAAGAAAAGACCAACGCGGATAAGGGATTGGGAGGCAACGATTTAAAGACATAGTGAGAATAAAACAACTGTTTGTGTAGTTCACACTTCGGGGGATCTACACCTCCCTACGGTTAAGGGTCTTTAACTGGAAGTCAAGTTAACTGGATGCCAAGTGCCAACTACGCCACTTAGTGCCCAGTCACAACACTCTTGCCCTTTTAATAGAAATCTGGTTAAATAACACGTTTCCAGTAAGAGTTACTCTATTTAGGTTACTCGATCGATCCCCTGACATGACTTCAAAATTGACCCACCCTAGGTCACTCTTCCTCAGATTGCATCTCCAAAACTCTAGTCATGTCTGCTCGGTTACTTTAGCACCTGCGATCCTCGAAATCACAGCTCGGAAAAAAAAAGTGTCCCTGCGACTCCACAACTAATCTGAAAGCGGCTTCAGAAAGCATTCTTCTTGGACAGAAGCTGATCTTATTCTTGCTGCTGCAACTCACATCATGAGCACTCAATGAATTCTCAAGAGTGTCCCTAAGGTTGCACCCACCCCTCCCTCCCTCCCGCCCAGGTTCCCTCCTTTCCAGTACCAAAGGGTACTTGGCTAAGACGCAGCCAAGCCTTCCTCACCCAGCAACTCGAGGTTCATCCCTGCGGACGCTAGCCGCCTGGTCTCCGCACCGGCAACAGTTCCTTCTCCCCCACCCGCTCAGAAGCCCCGCGTCTAGTGGGGGGGCGCCGCGAAGAGCCTGGCGCAAGCTCCGGAGACTTTCGGACTTAGAAGGCCCCGCGGCTTCCGCTTTCCTCCCCCGCCTTCCTTGTTCGTTTTACGTAGCTGTCCACATTTATCCCTTATTAAAAAAAAAAAAGACTAAACGCTCTTGGACTCAACCAATTACAATATTATTCAGGTATAAAAATATTATCGTCAGTTAGACCTCTAAAAAGTGTAAGAATGCAAGACCTTTCTCTCCGGGACCATGTAAGTGAGCAAGAAATTTCAGGCATGTTACTAATCCACTAACGCTTGCTGTGCTGTGTGTGCCTTGGTTAGTCCCGGCGGCTGCCTGTGACTCTGCAAGAAAGGTTCCGGATGATTCTTTCTGAGACAGGAAAGCGGGAAAGGTCGGCCCCTAGAGCCAGAGTATTGGAGCTCTTTGACGTGGTCAGAGCGTGCTGGCTTGGCTCGTCCAGTGTGTACCATAGTTACCATAGTTTCGTAAAAATTATTCCACGTCTCTAAAAATATTTCATACAACCAGAAAAAAAGTAGGATAGCATTTGTTAGGCCTTTCCCTACGATTTTATTGTGTACACAACGTTGATTAGGACAGAGGAACATTGTCAAGAGAGATGGACTGAGTTTCCCACAGTTTTGTCAGACTTGATGTACCCAGAGCAATCAGAGAAGACCAGCTGGTGGTAAATAATGGGCGTGGGCCGGGAGGTGTTTATCAGACTGTAGATGTGGTGGGAATTCAC